>JAPYYV010005418.1:0-15426 GCA_030522625.1 Copidosoma aretas | reverse complement strand
TTAATTAACATTTGATTTGGAATAGAGTTAAATTATTTGCTTCGGCACTAGTCGAAAGCGCTTGAAAACAGCTTTTATTTGATCGTTGGTTCAGTTAATTATAATGCTCCGATAAAAAAATGCGGGAGAATTGAAATTACATTCAAAAATGTTTCATCTTATACGTTGATAGTTTTTCCAAATTAACTTTGATAGTCCGTTACTCAGGGTCTGATAACTTTTTAAATATGATAAGAGCTCAGACTGAAACTAAGTGGCTTCCTGTTCCTTCTCGAGCAGATCTTGTCACTGCATCCAGAGCAAAGTTACAAGGTACAAGTGTGAAAGCATGTTTTTAACCAAATTTCGTCGGTTTTACTACCAACATTGATTATGAACTGATTTTAATCAGTTAAGGAAAAGAATGTTACACTTATATTATACATTATATGTTTCATTTATGTTGGCTTATGGACACATACTCGAATAAAATTCCTAAATGTTCTCATACTACTTAAAATTAGTTGATTGATCAACAGTAGCCCGACCAACAGTTATTTTGAAACATTTTAATACAATAACACACTTGCAAGAGCATCGAAGACAAAGGTTGCAAGAAGAGAATGCAAGACCGAGATTGCGAGATGAGGTGGTTAGGCTAGATTTGATATAAGATAAAGGGAGACAAATATTGCAAGAGGAAGAAAGACAAAGACTTTTAGAACAAGAAGAAAGACAGAGACAGGAATAAGTAGAAATTCAAATGTTACCGCAAAAAATACAAAGATTGCAAGGAGAGGAAGAAAATCAGCGATTGCAAGAAAGTCGGTTATTAAGAGGGCAAGAAGAGGAAAGAGAAGAAATACGAAGACTGCAAGAAGAGAAAAGACCGAGATAACAAACTGCTATAATTAATAGACCAAGATTAGACAATATTGCAAATGAGATTCTAGATGTTGAGAATAACATTGATTGTAAGAATGACGAAAGTGATTGTGAGTATGAACCACCAATTAGAAGACCAAAACTTGCACGAATAAGGAATGACGCATGCTAAGAAGTGTTACATGAAAAAAACCGACTTGATGATGAATATTATGATGAATATAACAACGAAGAGTGTAAAAATATTAATCGGTACAATCCAGCCTGGTAGAATGTTTTTGATTGGGTTTAACTATTTACAGGGCATAATCAGAGGCATTGTGCAACATGTGACACGAGTATCGTTGCTTTAAAATCATCACTCGATCAACATTATTTCAGCTGGAAACATTATCGAAACACAAAGCGTCGAGCAGGTTATCTTGATAGCGATTTTTTACCCATTAACTCAAATTTTGACGTACATGTAACCAGAATTGAATGAAAAATAGTTTCTCTTATAATTGCAAAAGGATTACCTATCTTGTTAGTCACAGACTATATTTCTTTTTTAAAAGGATTGGTACCAGATGACGGTAATATAAACAACATTAAATTATGTTCGAAAAAAGCCCAAAAATTATGTATGCATGTGTTTACACCCGTTGAAACGTTACGACTGGCAAACATACAGAGATCTAAATGTTTCTCTGTTCTCATCAATGAGATGACTGATATCCAGGACATGCAATGAATATTGTAGCGCAATTTTTCGATGAAGTGAAATAAAAGAGTATTTGCATGTTGTGGAATTTGGTATTAATATTTATGAAAGGTACGCTTCATGTTACATCAGACGCTGATGTCATATTTCTAACGCTAAAAAAACATTTGATGACAATAATATTCCTATGAATAACATTACATCTTTTTGCTCAGACATGTGTAATATTATGATGGGAAAGCATGATTCTGTTGCAAGTAGACTGAAAGAAATCATACCGAATGTACTCATCGTTAAATGTAAATGCCACATAGAATATCTTGCTGTTCGATATGCAGCGAAAAAACTTCCTTCGGAATGTGAGAAGCTCGTACACAGCACTTATAATTACATCAGAAGCAGTTCTCAACGAACGAAACGTTGTGAAGAACTACAGCAAAGATGTAAAGTGAAAGTGCTGACAGTGTTACGACCCGTAGATACCCGTTGGCTTAGTATACATGCTTGCATTACTAGAAATCTTAAGAGATGGCCTGTTTAAGTTATATTTTTTGAATTAGTATGAGAAAAAGAATCACAAAACAAAAATACCCCAATATAAGTCAGTGAAAAAACCGCAACAGAATTTTACTTTTATTATAAGGATCTAGTGACAGTAGCTTATCGTGGTTTCTTGAAAAATGTTTATCAAAATTTGTTCTATTCAACGTTACTCATCAAAAAGAAGAATCTTTTATCTAAAAACATTATGATAATGGTTATAAACTCTCAGGATCAGGATTAAATGATAGATCCTAACGATATAAGCTTTGTTAAAGAAGTCCATGAATGGATTGATGAGCGTAATAACGGTAAAGGTAATTTTCTACAGATCAAGCGTTACTTCAGAGAATATTTGATTAAAGCAAGTATACAGATTAAAACAAGATTTGATCTATTTGACACTGTCATAGCATTCTTCAGAATATTTGACCCCAAAAATGCTTTAAGTAACGAGTATCACGATCGCTTTTTGTCTTTTCGTGACTTTGTAAGAATCATTCCAAAACTTATACTAGTCAATGTGAGTGTTATAAATCTTGAAGAATGATCAGACTTACTTCGACTGAAGAGAATCTTACCTGATGATGTTTGAGATAATATAGATGAACCTAATATTATATTCTGTGCCAAATCTTAAAAACTGTATGAATGAGAATAATGTTCCTCTATTCACAAACTTATGTTCAATCGCTTTTACAGAATTTTTCATTCCTAATTCAAATGCCTCTACCGAACGAGAGTGGTACGCATATAACAGAAACAAAGATGAAGACAGAGCACTTTTAAAACTAAATACACTGAAAAGTATTCTTTTAGCAGCACAACATATTAAAAATGCTAGAGGAGTGGTCAGTTTTGAACCTACTCTTGAAATGTATGATTTATTTAATCATTGTGTGTATGCAGCAGCACCAATCGATAACGATATTGATGACGAGACTGTTACTTTGGGAAACGAAAAGTATGGCATTGATGATGATTGACTTGAGTGATGCCAACTATTTAATAAGAAATACCATGAAAAGACACTAAATAATGATCATAAAGAAGAAACAAGAGTAGGTAAACTATGGCGACTCTAGCAAAGGTGTGCTACAACAGCCTAGCGATTTTAGCACATCCTTACTCCGTAGCCCTGGCCGCGCTGCCATATCGCGTCAATCCAGAGTAGGTCTCTACTGCGGGCAAGATAGCAAACTCCGATACCGACCTCATCCACGGGTAAGATAGCAAGCTTGAATGACGATCTTGTCGTAGTCTCCACTTTGAGTAGTAGTTAAAAGCATGCGTTGTTTGATATCTATGTGTATGAATAAATTGGAACTCTATTGTTTTTTTCCGTATGAGTTTGTATTAAATCATCAATAGTTTGAGTAAATATAGATCAAGTACGTATGTTTCTTATTTTGTACGTAAGTATTAAGTGCTATGATGAATAATTTATACGAATTGTTTTATGAGCAATGTGATAGGATTTTTAGTTAAGAAAATGTTTAACAATTTTATTTCATTTTAAAATCATTTATTTATTAAAATACAAAAAATATGGTCTTTACATGATTAGTAATTCGAAAACAATATCGTTAGACGTATTTTTTAACTTGGACTGTTATAGCATGATGCTTACAGGTATCAATCACTATTACTAACATCTTTCAACCCATGCGTGAGTATAATTTTTTAATGCGGTTAGCATTGTGCAAAACACACATAAACTTGTAGACTCCATTGTGATGAGTGCAAGTAGTACCCAATCTTTGAAGTTCAAACAGTGGATAATCCGTCATATCAGTGACTTGAAAACCAAATCTATCAAGCCATTTTTGTCTAAGTTCTCAAATGACGTATATCTTTGTGGCATCTGTGAGATTCTCTCGAAGAATATTTCCTACCTCCGTGTAATTAATATTACCTGAATCCAAGGTTAGCCCATGATGGCAAAGTTTGAGATATAAATTTTCATGCTCATACTTCTGTGACAGTCTGCGACAGGCAAATAATGGTTTGAAGAGAAAAACTTTGTGCCCTAGTATCGCTTGTATTCAGCGAAAAAATAGCTGATTCTTTAACTACATAATCGTTGCACGGTTTTTTTAAGCCTTGCATATCCACTACATATTCCATTTTATTTTCCTTTTGAGTTTTACAATTTTTTGTAACCATTCGTTCAGGTGCTGATCTTTTGTTGGTTGAATACTTGCCAGTAAATTTTCTTACAAATGATTTCTTGTTTCTATCATCATCCTCCTTTGTTGATAGTTTTTGATATTCACTATTTTTTGTGAACTTACTAGGAGTTGGTTTATGAGACATATCGATCACAGTCTGGAAACAAATGAGATTAATGATTCACTTCAACGATTTCGCATAACAACTTCCTACTGAAGCTATAATTATTCGTTGTGGTTTTGGATTTCTTTTTTTCATCAAACCACTTTACATATCCTTGATTAAATTTTTCACACTCTTCGTGTTGCCTTTTATACTCTTTTTTCTCAGTACTCTGACCTTGTCCCATTACAGCTGGACTACGAATAAAACAAAAAATATCACGAAGACTAAATAAGTTTTTTGACATCCTTACTCATGGGACTGTAATGAACGATACGATCATGTAAAATCAAGCAATAAGCTGATGTATTAGCACGAAAATTGTCGTGAGATTCGAATTCTAGTCGCACATCTACGAAAGCATTTTTTAATGACTTGTTTTGCTTGGAGTGGTCAAGTACCATGAAAGGTATATGATGTTCAAATAGATATTTGCTCAACAATGGTGCACGATCTTTGCCGTGATATAAATTCTGAAAATTTGCGTACATGTCATATAGTCATGAAACCTGGTTATTTGTAATATTGAGATTAAGATCACCATAAGGGAAATATTGTAAATTCAAATAAAGTTTTACATTTCTTACATCGCAATGACCAAACATGCTATCACTAACACGCCCTACTTACCAATCTCAGGTGATTTCTCAGGTGATTTCGATATGGGTTTTTAAAAATATTTCTAATGACAGATAAAATTAATTTTAACTGAATTGGCACCTTCCTCTTCAATCTCACTCTTCTTAATTAGTAATTAAATAAACAAAACAAGCCTTACGTAAAAAGGTGGTTTTATTGACAATAGTACATCAGGGTTTTTTGTTATGTTTTTGTTTATGCGTTTAAATATGACTCGCTCACTCAATATGTACTTTGAGATTGGATACCCTAGATAAAATTGAGAGTGCTTCAGGCACTTGTAGAAGGGTCGAGTTAAGTCCTGATAAGGCCATATGAAATGACAAAACGTTGATGTACAATTGTCAATAAGCCACCACTCTACATAAGGCTTGTCTTGTTCATTTATTTAGAATAATTTCAGTTATAAAATAAATTTATTTAGAATATAAGACTGTTAGAGGGACAAAAATGGTTTTTTAGTTTCACAAGCCATAAAAGTTGTATGTTTTACCTAGGTATAACCACATATTCAGAGTAGCAAGACATTTTGGTTTGTGTATAAGTCTTTTGTAAGATGTATAAAATGATAATCCACAAACGAAAGATGTACGCCCTGACTAAATTCGATCGCGCCTACGTTCAGTTTGGTTCGGTTCTGTTTGGTTTGGTCAGTCCCGAGATAAAAACGAAAAAAAGATACTTGTTCTAGCCCTATTTCGTTTAAAGACTCAGTCAAACCTTAAGTGTTCCTATTTCAAATACACCTTAAGAAGGTTCTATTGATATGGAAAGTAATAGATAATTACATATAATTGATGATACTGTTCTAAGATAACTTTTTAACACGTATGCAAAATTTCAGGTGGAGTCGACGATAAAAATGATGAAAAAAAAAGTTTAAAAGTGACCCAGTTTAACATAAATCAGATGACAGAGGCACTAGAAGTAGCTCGAAATATTGATGTAACTTCACGCAGATAATAGGGATCTAAAAAAAAATAATAGCACGAAAGCAGAGATCACAAGCTTCATTCTGCACTAAAAAAAAACTGATATTGACGATCAAATCACGGAAATATTATTTGTTGAAGTGTCATGTTTCGTTAAGTTTAAGGGTTAGGCCATTTAGGCCATGGTCATTGCTATTTCTGCATACAGTAGAACACGTACCGCGCTTGACACAAGGCTTATTCACTTGTGACGTCATCATGCAAGATGGCGATAGCCTGGGGTAAAAATTTAAATTTGCACATGAAGTAGTGTTAGAGTGATAGTAGTAATTAATTTGTACTAGCTGATGAAAATACTTGTTAGAACTTCTTTTTATAAGCTACCAAATACGCCATTCGTATTGAGCATATTTAACGGAAAAGTAATGTAAATAAATATACTAAGTTATGGCTCGCAAAAAGTTGGATGGAAAAACAATTTTTTTCTATTCTCCCAAAAGTCTGATAATACCAATAAAGAAATATGACAACAAGCAATGCCTTAAAATGTAGATTAGATTTTTATCCTACTGAAACAAACTGCACAGATGATTAGAATCACGTTGCTAGCAAAAAGTATGGTTATAGCAAGCCAATAGTATATCTATATACATCGTGCCTCCTCTGATGGATTGTTACATCATTATGTATGTAGGTATACAAAAAATCTGGGTTAAACCACACTTTGTGCGTGCAATGTGATTCTTATCACCTGAGCACTTTATTTCAGTAAGATTAAAATTTGCTCTGCATTGTTAGGCATCGAATTTTGTCATATTTTAAAATGTACGTTATTAGACCCTTGTGAGAATAGTATAAGCATGTGTTTTACATCAACTTTTTGCCCGCGATAACACAGTTCATTAATTTATATTACTTATCAAGTGAATATGCCAAATAATTAGTGTCCATTCGATGACTTACAAAAAAAAGAAGTTCTTACAATCATTTTCATCAGCTGGTACAAATTAATAACTTTTATCACTCTAACACTATAGATGCCAAATCAAATTTTTACTCCAGGCTATCGCCATCTTGCATGATGACGTCACAAGTAAATAAGCCTTATATCAAGCGCGGTACGTGTTCTGCTGTATACAGAAACAGCAATGATCATGGCCCAAGTGGCCTAACCTTTAAACTTAACGAAACATGACACTTCAACAAATAATATTTCCGTGATTTGATCGTCAACATCAGTTTTTCTTGAGTGCAGAATAAAGCTTCTGATCTCTGTTTTCGTGCTATTATTATTTTTTTTTATCCCCATTATCTGCATCAGATTTTGTTAAAGAGGGTCATTTTAAAACTGTTCTTTTCGTTATTTTTATTGTCAACCCTATCACAAATTTTGCATACGCGTTGAAAAGTTATTTAAGAACAGTATGTACAATTTCATGTAATCATCCATTACTTTCCATATTAATAGAACCTTTTTGAGGTGTATTTGAAATAGGAACACTTGAGGTTTTACTTGGTCTTCAAACGAAATCGGGCTGGAACACTGTATTACACAAATTATTTTTGTGATTATAAATTATACCTATTACAATAAATGTTTTATGTGAAATTTTACCGTTATGACTTCTCCACGAAATTAATTGAATTTTTGTCGTGAACGACTATGCGTAATTATATATGGTAAATGACTCGTCTGATGACAGGTAAGTAGATTATTTGCGATGAAACTTCAATAATTTTATATCCTAGTGGTACAACAGGAAAAAATTCGTGAATCCAATAAAATTTTTCTCCGTTCATACAAGCTCTACTAGTGATGTTGCACTCAACTCGTAATGCTTGAACCTTAAGCATGACCACAGGTAAGTCTGAGTTGTGGGTAACGTTTTCTTCAAGGACCCGTCAGTGAAACCTAATAGTCGTCCTATTGAATCTTTTGGTGTAAAATCGATAGTTTTATTACACGCAATGACGCTGCGAAGCGTGCTATTGTTCGGTTGCAGAGTAATAAATACTCCAAGGGGATATAATGCTTTAATTATGTATTACTAAATATCTTGAATTTCGTAGCTACCAGTTGGTAAAACAATCACTTTATCGTGTACATAAAATTCATTATAATTTTGATCAACGTTTAGGATAGAATGAAACGTTGAATGTTCTACTAGAACAAGGACGTAGGTGTATGTCAGTGATAATTCAATGGGTGGAAAATACTGCGCTTCTAGAATGGAAGAAGTGCCAGATAGACTAAGTGTCAATGTTTCTTCCATGACTGTCAATATAACACTGAGCTATTTTTTATTATTTCATGTGTTTATATATATTTTGACTGCAGGAACACTAAGCACAGATGACTAAAATAGTAAAAATTTGATGGTTGATACCGTTTGTGATTATACTTAACATTATCAACAACTAAATACAACATTGAATCTATAGGTGGCTAAAAATCTCCAAAACTGTTATAGTAAAAAAAAATCATTAACATGTTTTTATACTTCGCTCAGTGAGTTCTAGGCCCATTCTTACCATTAAGATTTACCATAGCAGTCTCACGATATCGCGGCCCATCACTCGGTAAGTCATCTCGCAGGAATACTCCACAAAAATGGGAATTTTTCAAGATCTTGGCAAATTTCATTAAATCCAAATTTTTCAAAGCTCGACGAGGTAATTTTACTTTTTAAGGGCTTTTTTAAAAGACATTTTCCGTATGGCTTCAAATATACTCTCAATCCAGATTTATGGAGCTTTAGATTCTTTCCAAGAGCAATAGCTTTTATAGTTTTGTTACATCTCAGACCTTCGTCTAGTTGTTTTTTTGCTGACTAAGCCATATTAACGCTCCTAAAGATTCCTGCTATTCCATTTGCTAGAGCCCCAGCTGCTCTCAGGCCAGCAAATAAACAGATCAGGGGTAAAGCTCCATCAACTCGTGTAGGAAGGCGTAATATACGAGGAAGTGAAATACGCTTTTTCCCACCGGATTTTTTGATGTGCTGCGAGCACCTTTTAAAGAACTGCAGATTACTTAACGTGCATTGTTGCTCTTAGTATTTATTTCATGTAAGGCAGCTTTAATAAATGCACTTAAGGCTGCATTAAAATTCTTTTTCATCATGCATTTCTTTTTTGAACTTTTTTTTTCTTTGTTTTCTGTCTTGAACTTATACCTAATTTACTCTTCAGCTTCATATCACCTGTTACCAGAATAGTAGCTGTTTTTTTAGCAATACTCGAATCTAAAGCCTTAACTCTTTTCCAGGTCGTCTATCTGATAAAAGTTTATCTGCTTCGTTTCTAGCCTTAAGATCTTGCCGATTTTTCGAATATGCAATATCGTGCTCTTTGCACGCTGGGTCCCAACGATTTATTCGTGGGAAAAATAATTTCTACATTTAAAGTTGCGATAAAGCCATCCTAGTATGAGACACACACACACACACACACACACACACGTATACTTATGACCGAAAAAGTATAAAAATGCTGTATTATTTATGCTACAAATCAGTTGTAACTGTTACTTAGTACAAAGAAGACATGAAATTAAAAGCACAATCTGTAAAATCACAAGTCCCAAACTTCGACGCTGTTGTGAAATAAAAACATCGTATAAATCGACATAGCAAACTGCTTTCTAATAGTATACGAGCTGTATTTTGTGTTCCATTAGGGTGCACTATCAAGGCTAATAGTTTGTAAGCCTTCATAACCCTAATGGAGTAAAGTTTGAAAACGTGTATGTATTTTCGATGTCACTTAATCAACCGAAATATCAACTCTTAAAAGGTATACTGGAGCCTATAGATAGTATAAAATACTTACCTTTTAGTAAGCATGAAGCCGTTATATCTTGAGATGATGATCTACCGAATTCTATTATGATTTTCAATAATATAGCTTGCGAAAAACAGAATAATGTAAAAGCATAATTTTTCATGGGAAAGCATAAAAATGTAGACTGTTTCCATCTTTGACAATCATAGGCTCAAGTTCCAAATCACCTTGTAGGATACAACGTTAATTTTTCAGCTTTATGTCATCAGGATGAAGTTACTGAGACATGTGTATGATGATCACGTAAATTCAGATATGCCGTACAATCAATTTAAAGATTTATGATTCAGCTGCTGAAATGATGATAGATTTGGATCTGTTGTCATTGACTAAGATGGACAAATAAATATGGATACAGGAAAGGTTTTGATAACTTTGCCATGAATGTAAGACGTCCATCGAATAGATGTGACAGTTTACCTTCGGACATTGTAACATTAACATGTATGAACAAGAAAAAGACATACTTCATCAATTAGTTAAAACAAGATAAGCCACTAAAAGGAAATAAACAAAGTTACAGCTTGGGACAGATAAGATTAAAAAAACTCTCAGAGAAATTTTTTAAGCCGATTACAGATCCTCTGAAGGAAATCGTTACTAAAATAAAAAAAAACAACAAAAAAAGTGAATCTATAATTCATGATTATTTTAATAACGATAAAAAAGATAAATTCGTTGAACAAGTGGATTGAGAAAGATACAGTAATGATGATGAAAAGGATAGTGAAATGGCGTTTCAGTCTGTTGCTAGTGAAAACAATGATGGATTGGATAATACTCTTTATAATCTAACTGATGATAGCTCCAGACAAATGAGAATTCAACTAGTAACTCTTACTTACAAACACTCCATCAAAATGAGAAAAATCTTGTAGAGTTAGTGTATGGTGTACGAAAGGAAAATTATATAAACAAGCTCGGTGATTCACCGATGTCATAAATGTATTATATGATTTCAAAAACTTCAATGCACATGTAAAGGAATAAACGGAAATATATCTATTTAAATACATAACAGCAATAAGTGTAATAAAATTATTGCTCCAATGTTTGATGTTGTCGCTAGTAAGAAAGGAGGTTCATTGCTACCTCGTTATAAAATTGCCTTAGCGATGCAGCAAGTAGATTATGTACACTGGGACGATCCTAATAAGGTAGTTGATCATTTGCGGTTGCTTACAGCTAGAAGATCGGCAGGAAATCCAAGTCATAAAAGTAAAATTATATCCATAAAACAGGAGCTGCGTGAGGCGGAGTATATAGATTAATGCCTGCCGTCATTAACTTTAGTTTTAAAATGAGCGTTGACGTATTTGGTCGTAAACTGGAGGTGGTAGTCTGGATCCTCCGGGTATTGGATACAATCTTACTATTGATGGCCAGGATGATTTAGACAATAAAAAATTATGCGACGTTGCAGCACCCAAACAGCCTCAAGATGCAGTAAATTATGCTTTTCTAAGTAAAATAATTTTGATTATTGCTACAAAAATTATAAACTTGAAACTTTCATGTACAACTTGCGTTAAAATATCGTGTTAACTCAAGCTGATTCAACTCTATAAAATCTAGACATTTAAATCATAGAAAGCGTTGTTAATGAACTTTATAACACAGCACAACATAATTATTCTCGCTGAAAATTTGACGTGCGTGGTTTAGATGGGACTTGGCAAGCAGACCTTGTCGAAATGCAGCCATACGTCAGTGAGAGCAAAGCTTATAGGTACATGCTTACCGTGATAGATGTTTTTTTTAAATATGCATGGGCCGTCCCTATTAAGAAAAGAAACTGATAAAGAAATGTCAGCAGCAAAGAAGTCTATGTTTAAAAAAGGTAGAATACCAACTAATTTGCAAACTGACTGCGGTAAAGAATTCTATAATCCACGTTTCCAAAGTCTTATGTAAAAATGTAAAATAAACTTGTACATGACTTACAGCAATCTCAAGGCATCCATATGCGAGCGATTTAATCGTACGTTAAAAACCGTAATGTGGGAAAAATTCAGCTGGCAATTGTAAATAACTTGATATTTTACAAGAATTAGTTGAGTTATGCGATAGTATAAAACATGGAACAAGTGGTATGAAACCAAAAGACGACACTGTTGACAATAAAGTTCAAAACTTAAAAAGAGATGGAAAGGTAGCAGTAATACAAAGCCTAAATTTGAAATTGGTGATAAAGTACGCATGAGTAATGCAAAACAAGTTTTCAAAAAAAGTTATTCTTCCAACTGATCGACAGAAATATTCACAATCATGCGTGTATGAGCAGCAAATCCAACAACATATCGTCTGAAAGATTATCAAGATCAACCCATCTCCGGGGGGTTTTACGAGCAACAACTGCGAAAAACCAAGCATCTAGATATTTATCTTGTGCAGCAGTCAAGTTTTTGTTGAGTGGTTGGGTTTCGACAGTATCCACAATAGTTTGATTGGTAAAAATACATTATAAAAGAAAAGACTTTCCTTTAATCATTTGTACTTTAAATTTGTTGCAAAAATCTTATGTTTGGAGTACTATTATTTAATGATGTATAAAACAGTTATAAGAAAATATTCCTAATGTGAAAAATAATTATAAAATAAATAAACCCACGAAATTCAAAAACAAAAATTGTAATTTCGTTTGATTTTTCATATTTTTTACATCAGGCATAAGAAAATATAATATGATGTCCATTATACGCAACAAACCATTTCTAATTTATTGATAGCGACTAACAATTAATTATCAAACTCTTCATCTCCAACAAGAGCTAAACATTTTACTTGGCAAAACGATTTAAAACTCGTCAGCAACTTCAGCGACTATCTTAGACCCGAATTTGGTGCTAACGTTTTTTAGTTTGATCACCATGAAGTCTTGATTCAGAACAATATCAAAAAGTCTCCTAGTCGCAAGAGAACTGTTGGCAAATTTATTGAGTGCTGCGAGATTCATCTATAGAAAAAATAAAAAAAAAATAAAAAAAACCAGTGGGAGCTTGGGCCCCCACCTATGAAGTAATACTTCTTTGGCGGAGAATATATGAATGTAGGTATAGCTATTACAAAACCAAATTTTAAATAACCCAATTCGATGTATCTAAGGTGGTGCAATTATCGTTGGAATAAAGATATTCGCTAATTCGGTGTTGTTTCAATAAATATTTTAATATTTAATAAATAAAAAATTATAAAGAATATATTATGTAGATAAGAAAAGTACAAAGTATAGCCATGGCACAACGTGCAGCCATACAGGCTAGTAAGAGACTTCCCGCATTCATCGAATCTTCTGATTATTTCATGTCAAAATATCTTCCTACTCTGATACCATCTCTGATGTCACGCTGGCACCTGCTACATACGCTTACACACATATTCTTAGTCGCGTATAGAACAACCACAATATTATATATATCATAAAGAAGGTTTAGAAAATAATGGAAAACCAGTTTTATTAATTAATGTTTATTCAATCGTATAAAATGGATCGTTGGATTATTTTTAATAAAATATGTTGAATATAGCTATACTAAAAAAAATACCTTATGTATGAATGAAGAAAGAAAATTAAGTCCGTCACGTGTGACGCACCGCGGAAGTGCGTACTCCGAGAGTTATGAAATGTTTACAAATGTATTAAGTGAGAGCGAGAGCGACCGAGTAATAGATAGGAGATTCGAGTCATTTGCGTAAATAGCTTGACATAAAAAAAAAAACTATACATTAAATGCAGTTAATTTATTCTAAAACAAAAGCAGCTTAAAAACGTTATATTGTTTCTTAACCAAATAAAAAATAATTTCTAAATAACGTATGCATGTCTGCGTTGAATTGAAAAAATTGTTATTTCGATCTATATTACTTACTCGTCGAAATAAACCATATCTTCTGTTTTAAAGGTTGCGCTGTCATACAAATATTTTGGAATAATTTGTATGCATTTGTATTCATATCTTAAGCGTGTTTCCATTTTTTATTAAATTTATTTCTAGTTTTTTACCAAGTCATACCCAAAATCAGGAAAATCAAGGTTATGGTGTAACGTCGACTAAAACCGCTCTATTTGTTTGACAATATGTTAATTTACCCTTTACGAAATAAGGAAAAGTTGTTATTTTTAGTCTATTTGGCTTTCTGTTTAAGATATTGCGTATTTTCGAATATTTCAAGGTTATGTGCTCACAAAACCGAGAAAATTTTTTTGTATATTCTTATCATACTTTCCTAAACATGCTATAAATACATCCAAAACACTGGCAATAAAGAAAAAGTAGTTACATTAACCAATACCTCTCTATATATGCTCCGCGATTATTTTTTTGCCATTGAAGAAACCTCTAAGAATTATTATTTTTAATGGCACGTAGTCTCAAATAGTTTAAGATTAAGTAGTAAACACAACTCGTTAAAAAAATAATAGCCATCTGCATCGATCTGCTTAGCACGCCAAATATTTTTGATAATTGTTTACTGTATTCAAGTAAAAGTAAAAACAAGTCTTTACATGCATGTGTGTATTACACACATATGAGCACACACTCTTACACATTAACACAAACGTCCACACGTATGCATATACGTACCCACAAACACACTAACCACACGACATACATAATACAATATACATTGACTTAAAAGTTTATATGTGGTGGAATCTCAAGACGAATAGTGAGACTGGAGCGGTTAGCAATTAACTTTTGTTGCTTAACTTTAAAAAATTTTGAAAAATAAGACGCAAAACAAATAAAATAATGTATCCGTTTAACCTCAAATAAATTAAGCAATTATGAAAGAAAGTGTGTTAAACGCTCTCTTTTCCCATGCCTGTACGTACAGTCAAGTAATATCAAACTTTGCTTTCAAAGTTTCGAAAAAAACAAATTTAATTAAACAAATAATTAACCATGAATGTATACAAAAAAAGAAATTTGAAAAAAAAAATTAGTTAGTAAACAGTAAATAAAAATTCTGCTTGAAATAAGTAGCGGTAGCAGTAGCAGCAGCAGCAGTAGTAGTCGAAGTATATGTAGTAGTAGAAGTAGCAGTAGCAGTAGCAGTAGTAGTAGCAGTAGTAAAAGTAGTAGTAGCAGTAACAGTAGCAGTAGCAAAGTAGCAGGAGCAGTAGCAGCAGCGGCAGCAGTAGCAGTTTTAGTAACAGCATCAATAGCAGCAGCAAAAGCAGCAGCAGTAGCAGTAGCAGAAGAAGTAGTAGTAGTTGTGGTACTAGTAGAAGTAGTATTAGTAGCAGTCGCAGCAGCAGTAGCAGTAGCAGTAGCCGTAGTAGTAAAAGTAGCAGTCAAAGTAGCAGTAGCAGTAGCAGCAGCGGCAGGAGTAGCAGTAGTAGTTGCAGCAGCAATAGCAGCAGCAACAGCAGCAGCATTAGACATAGCAGAAATAGTGTTTTTTTTTTTTTTCTTTTTTTGTGGTAGGAGGAAAAATGCATTTACGCACTTCGCAGGGTCTACGGTAGTGTGGGACTCAACGTGAATCATTTCTGTTAATGAGAAAAAAAAAAAAAAAAACAAAAAAAAACAAACCCAACAGCACGGATCCCTCCCTACCCCCTCA
>JAPYYV010005417.1:0-15427 GCA_030522625.1 Copidosoma aretas | reverse complement strand
TAAGTTTCTTGAAATATATAAATGTATCGAAAATTGTGCAGACAATTAAGGTCGTTCTACAACGAAAAATGGAATTTGAATTAGCGAACTAGACGGAGCGGGCGAAGCGAGCGAGGTCGTAGTGAGCCACTGTCGGTAATAGATGCCTTCCACGCACCCCCGAGGTGTTAGAGTACTATATAGTGTCAATTATATCGCTTTGTCCGCATAAGGCCCCATTTTTCTGTATATATATATATATATATATATATATATATATATATACACATATATATACACATATATATATTCATACATCTATACGTTATCTCGTGAAAAATTCGATGAGCGCGTGGTAAAACTATCAATAATGGCAAAAACCCAGAGAACAGATTGTTCTTAGTAAGAGAGAAACCGTTAGATCTGTAATTAGGCAGAGTAATAAGGAAAGGTGAAAAGGCGTTCGAGATTTTTCTGGCTAGGAAAATCACGGGGTACAGAAATATTTCAAAATTGGTGAGTTGGATGTTACAGTGATAAAAATAATCATGATGATGATAATAATGATAACCATATAGAGGATTACGATGATTATGATGTTGTTGATAATGATGTTGATGGTAATGATAATGATGATCATTACAATAACGATTATGAGAGGGACGATAATGATTATAATGATGATTATGACAATAATGATGCCAATGATGGTGACAATGATGAAGTTAGTATTGATGATGATAATTACAAGGTCGTCAATATTGATAAGGATGTACATGATAATGAAGATAATGATGATCATAATAATTATGACGATGATGCTGATAGTAGTGATGATGATAATATAGATGCAGTAGCGTCTGGTGATGTAATTAAAAATACTAATAAAGATGATGACGAATGAAGATGTTCCTGACGATGATAATGATGATGATGATAATGATGATGCCAAAGATAAAGATGTTGATAAGGACGGAAATTTTAATGATGATGATAACGATAACGATAATTATCAGCATAACCGTAACAATTAAGATTAAATTGATGATAATGAGACTTATAATGATCCTGATAGTTATAACGATGGTCATAATGATGATCATGGCGATTAAAATGATAATGTTGATGATAATGAAGATTATAATAATTATGATCATAATAATGATGATAATAAAGATGACCATGATGACGATGACGATGACAATACTGATAAAGATGATAAAGATGATGATGATAATAATGATGATAATAATAATGATCAGGATGACAATGATAATGATAATGAATATCGTCCATATGCTAAAAATGATGAATGGAATGATGTCGACGATGTTTAGGATTGTAAGGATGATCATGATAAGGAAAACATGATGCTGATAATGATGATGATGTTAGAAATGATGCCAATGTTCCAAATGATGACAAGTACGCTGATAAAGATTATAAAGATTACGATAATTAAAATTTTGATGCTGATAGTAAAAACAATAATAATAATAATGCTAATATTGATGATGATTCTGGTTCAGTTGATCATGATATGTTGATAATGATTAGCATAGGGATAAATATCATGAAGGCGATACTGACGATGAAGATGTTAATGATATTTGTAAAAGTAATGATTATAAATGATGGTGATCATATTGATCATGAAGATGATGAGGATATTGATCATGATAATGATGATGACGACAATAATGATAATGATAATGCTAATGATTATTATAAGGATTACAATGATGATAACTATGATGACAATTAAAAAAATAATTATGATAATAATGATAATAATTACATTGGCGATTAAAGAGTGATAATGATAATATAAATAATGATAAGGATTAGAAGGATAGTAATGATAAAAATGATGATAAGGATGATGTTGATGATGATCTGATGAAAAATATAATAAGAGTGTAAATGATACCAATATTAAGGATGATTATGATGATGATGATGATAATGATGATGATGATGATGATGATAATGATGATGATAATGATGATGATAAGAATAAAGAAGATGATATTAATAATAATGATCAAAATGATAACGTTACTGATGATCATAATTATGATGATGATAAATATAATTTCGACGATGATGATGTTAATGATAATAGTGATAATGATGATGGCAAATGGAAATAGTCATGTTAATCGTGAAGATGAAGATGACAATGATAATGAGGCTTATGCTGACGATAATGATGGGGAAAATATTAATTATGATGATTTAAAAGATCATGATAGTTTTATGATAATTATAATGAAAATGATTATGACAATAGTGACAATAACATTAATTCTGATTATTGTGATTATGGTAATGTATTATTTAATGACGTCAATGATGATAATGATGATCGTGATGATTTTGATAATTATGATGATGATAACAATGATAATATTAACGGTAACGGATGTTGATAACGATTATGGTAAATATGATTATGATGAAAATAATAAAAATCTCAATAATAATCATAATAATGATAGAACGGCGTCAGCAACGATAATGATGATGAATATTTAGACCTGAATTTTGATGAAAATAGGCCGATAGTCATAATAATTATAATAAAATCAACGATGATAAAAATGTTTAAAATGATGATTGTAATAAATCTGATCATGATCATGATAAAAGTAATAATAAATATGCTAAGAACGATGATAATTTCTATAATAATGATGAATATAATAGTACGGACGACGAAAACCAGACTGATGATGAAAATAATATTATTGACGATGATGATAAGAATAAAGACGCTGACAATAGTAAAGATGATATTTATCATAATAAAGATGATGATAACGATGTCGATGATAGAAATTGTAATTATGATGATAATAATTATAAATATGATAATGATAATAATATGGTAATGATCATGATGTTTAATGATGATGAGGGCTATAATGATAATGATGATGATAAGGTTTTAATGATGATAATCATGATTGCGATGATAATGATGTTTATGATGATGATGTTAATTATTGTTATTAGTGATGTTGATAGTAATGATGATGAAGACGAAGATTATGATAATAAAGATAATAAGAACGACTATAAAGATGATTTTTACGATACCAATGATGATTATAAGGCTAAAACAGATGATAAAAATTATGCTGATGATAAAAATGTTGCTAATGATGATATGAAAGATAATTATGATGATTATAGTGCTATTAATGATGGTGGTGATCATTTCTTTGCTAATAATTATGATAATAGTGATGCTGACTACAAATATGAAGATGATAATGCTGACAAAGATTAAATTTCTGATTATAATGATTATAAAATAATGATAATGACGAGATCTAGGATGATATAATGATCATAATAATGTAGATTATGATAAACTTAATAATTAAGATAATAATTTTGATTATGGTAATGATAATGATGAATATAGTAATCATGACGATGATAATGATCATGATGTTGATGATAATAGTGATAAACGTAATTGTATTAGTGATGATGATGATAATGATAATGTAAATTATAATGATAATGGTGACGATGATGATGATTCATGATGATGATTACAATACAGAATATGATAATGAGGTTAAAAATGTTGTTAAAGATGTCAATGATGATTATGATGATGTTAATAATATTTATAATATTTGTGATGATAAGAATGGGGATAGTGATAGTGACAAACATAATTATCATAAAAATGCTGATAGAAATGATGATTCTAATTTTAATGATCAAGAAATAAATGTAGTGACTATGATAAGGATAAATATAACAAGTGCAAGGATAATAATGATGTTAATGTTAATTATTATCATTATTATGATGATAATAAAGTTGATAATAGTATTACCAGCGATAATGATTCTAATAATGATGATGATAACAGTGATAATGATGATAATAATAATAATGGTAATAGTTATAATGATAAAACATAATTATAACAATAACGATGATAAAAATGATTATGATAGTGGTATCATGATAATGATGTTTGTAAGGATTTTGATAATGATAATGATCATATTGATAACGATGATAAGGATTATAATGGAGATGATAAAAATAATGTCAAAGACGTTCATAATGATAATAATAATGATGGGGATGATTTTAATGATTATTTGGATTAGTACTATGCAGACAAAGATAATGATGATGATGGTTACGTTGATGATGATAGTAATGACGATATTGATTTTAGAGATAATCATGAGATAATGATTATAAAAATGAAGATGATTATGATAATGATGTTATTGATGATAAAAGTAATAATAATGATGATGATGATGACAGTTTTAATAATCATGATACGTATAAGGGCCATAATAATAAAAAGGATGATTATGATGATAATGAAGATGAGGATAATGACGATAATATTGATGATGATAATAATGATGATGATAATTATGATGATGATTATAATGATGATGATGATGATGCTGGCGATGATGATGATGGTAATTTTAATGATAATGAAAATAAATATCATGATAATAATGACAAAGACGATGACGATGATAATGATGATTACGGTAATTAAGATAATGACAATGATGATTATACTTATAGTAAAGATGTTGATAAGGATGAAGATAATGATAAAAATAATGCTTTTAATGATGATAGTAATAATAATTATAATTAAGATGGCCATAATAGTGATATTTACACTGTTGATGATGCTAAAGATTATGATGACGTTGATGATGATGAAAATGTCGATAAGGAAGATGATATTGATGATGATGATGACGATTATGGTGATCGGGATGGCTATAAAGATAATGATAATGATGCTGATGATGACAATGTTGATAATAAAGATGATGATGGTGACAATGAATACTATAATAATGATGATAAAAATGACACCGATGAGAATTATAAATATAATAAATATGCTGATGATCATAATGATAATAGTATTGATATTAATAGTAATGTAATCAACAGCGTCGGCAAATATGATGATGTTGATTATTACGAAAATGATGATGGGGAATATAATGATAGTGATGATAATAATAGTAATAATAATAGTAATAATAATAATGTTGACAATCATAATGATGATAAATTTGATAATTCTAACAAATACGTTGAGGCCTATGATAATAGTGATGATTATAATGATAAGGATGACGACAACTTTCATTATGATAGAAATAATGATAATGACGATGATAATAAGGATATGGATTAGCATAGCTATATTGATGATCAGGATTAATTTGATGATGATAATGATGATAAGAATGATAATGATGTTGATGATGATAATGATGATGATGATGATAATCATAATGATGTTGCTGAGGATGATGATGATAATGATAAAAATGACTGTAACGATGACCATAATGATAACGATGATGATGATGTCGATGCTTATGATGATCATGATTAGAATGATGAAGTCTATGATCATGATTATGGGAAAAATGATTATATTGATGATAACACTGATGATTCCGGTGACAATGATGATGACAATGATGATAATGATGATGCTGATAGTATTGACTATAATGATGATGATAATTATGACCATGATAATAATTTAGATGCTAATGCAGATATCTAATTGAGTAATATGATGACAATAATTATGATGATGATTGTAATGATGATACTAGCAATTACGATTATGAGAGTGATGATGATGGTGGTAATGCTGATAAGTATGGGAAGGATAATGAAAATCATACTGATGATAGTGACAACGATGATGATGATAAAAATCATAATGATAAAAGTTATGATTAAGATGATAATGATGTTGCCGATGACGATGGTGATTATGATGATGATGATGATGATAATGATGATGGTTATAATGATGGTGATAAGCGTGATAATGATCAGTACTACGATGATCAATATGATAATAATAATAATAATGATCATAGTGATGACAATCATGATGAAGATGATGATGATAATGATGATAAAAATCATGTTTATGCTGTTGATAAAGATTATGATGATGGTAACTCTGATAACGATAATAATTATATTTTTTATGGTCAATCTATATTTGAAAAACATACATTTATAAAATTCTGATTTTATTTTTATTGCTTGTACATTTACTTTCTCTACTTCAATTCTATAAATTTAGTGCTTTAAGTGCTAGTGTTATTTTTATGACGCCTACAAAGCTTAAGTCTTGCTGAGCGAGAAAGACTCTTATAGCTTCTGACTCTTCTACAATTATACCTTGCTATACATATTATATGTTTCTTCATGATTTAAGGCTTTGCTGATCACCTTCCCTTGACTTTTTATTTAAAAACATATTCTTACATAAGTACAATATATATTATTCTATTTATTGCTGCGCAGTGAGGTAGCCTGCATGTACAGTCAGTCCAGCTACCGCAAGCTTTCGAGTCACGCGTCGGCGTTTACGAGCATACTTACGTACCTGAGAGAGATATTTGTCTTGTCGCAACTGCTTATGCATGTTACACTGCAATACATAGCTTAGTTAATTATTTAAGTTAAGTCTTCGCTATTTTTGTGCCCTTAAATCAGTACCCTACGAAAGAAATGTTTCAGATCCCAAAATCTACTTATTTTAAAAAGAAGCAACTACAAGCATAAAGCTTAATCACGCCACCCCAGCAATACAGTCAATTAGAGTCAATATCAAACATTTGGTCCTTCCAGCCAGATTAATTACTCAATTTAGGGATAAACTTACGTTTCTAGTGTTGTTTTGCACAGTTGTGTCACGCTGAAAGCTTAACAACCTTTTAGTGTCTTAGGTAAGTGCGTCTTTTCTCGTGCTAGGAGATTTACGACATTCTAATGTACTTAGAGGCGTAGGAGCCTAACAACCTTTTGAATCCTTTTGCGACAAGTAGAGCTCCTCGTTCGCCTTTCTTACCTCTTGATTTGTCATGGGTGGCGGCACCTTTACCCTCTTCTACACACTTTTCAGCAGTATCATGTCAAAGGAGCCTAACGCTTTTTTTAAGCGCCAGCAGGAGTTGTACACGAGGATTCTTAACGCCTATACAAACTCCAAGAAACACGGTAAAAACACAATTGACAATCATTCCCTGGGTAAAAACGGCATGATTAGATTTATAAGCAATAAAGAGGATTTCTAACAAAATTATCTAAAGTTGCTGGGTTAGCGGCAGACGATAAAGAAGAGATCGGCTATTTTAGTACAGACAGCTACCGCCTTGGTAAGGAAGCATATCTCGACTTACCCTCGTCTATGGCTGAGAGATGGCAGAAGCTTTCTCTAGCTTAACAACAAGATCCTATCACTGCTACAACAGCTACCTCAAGAGGCATGCCCGCAGTGTCCGTGCCTGCTTTCTTGGGTTGATTTTGCGATTACATCGTGTTTGAGGACTTATTCTCGTCGATTATTGTGCGTGACTCGCGTTTACCTAACGTCAAAAAGCTGCAGAAGCTCAAAACTTACGTACAGGTCGAAGCTACGGAGATGGTAAGGACAATTCAGCTTACAGATGCCACATCGAGTTCTCTTGAAAAGCTCTTAAAGTACCACTTCTGAAACAAGCGACGTCTTGTCTCAGCGCTTGTTTAAGATCTGCTCAATCTACCGGTTATTGCAATGGGGTCTGCATCAGAGCTCAAGGCGCTACCTAGGGGCATAGTCAATGCTCTTAAAGCTCTTGAGCAACTTAAACAACACACGGACAATTCGGACGATTTGATTGTTGCACTTATTGTCCGGAAGCTCGATGACTGATCTTTCCACGACTTGAAGTCGACAATTTGCACTAAATTGGATCCACCTACGTTTACTCAACTTAAAACCTTCATAGAAAAGCGCATCGCAATGCCTGAGATCATAAGTTAATCTTTAAAGGCCTTTAAAGTCAAGGAAAAGTCAAAAATACATGTTGCGCTTAACCAGTCGGACGAACGCCCGAAGTGCTTTTACTATCAGTAAGAGCCTTTTTTTTATCGCTTTAAAGAGTTTCAGGGCGAAACTCCACATAAACATAGTAAATTCGTCGCCCAAAACGGTCTGTGCCCAAATTTGTTCGGCCTACATGGAACTGCACACCTTACAATTTAACCGCAGAACGCCGACAAGGTCAAACTCTACTTCGACGCTCAATTCATGTCGCTCATACAATGTACTGCTCACCAAAACAAAATACAAAGTGCTTAGCAACATTAGAAAGGCTCAGTAATGGCTGATGATTTTCGCAAAAGACTCTGAAAAATCGAGCTGTGGCTAGGTGCTACAATCCTACCTCAAATGGGACGTTCTTTTACAAACCGAACACCTTTCTGACCGACACATTTTTGATTTTGCTGAGACTTTTTTTACGGGTTCTATATTAAAAAAAAAAACACGGATTTTATTTATTTTTTATTTTTCACAATATTTTGGACGCCAGAAAGGATTGAAATTCCGCGATTTCGGTGATTTTGGGCTGTAGGAGGGATTTTCAAATATTCATACCTCCGGTTCTATTTAAGCTACAGAACGAAATTTTTTTTTATTTTAAAGGTAAAAGAATAAGCTTTGAAAAAAAAATACTTTCAAGACCAATTATCAACAATATAAGATTGTTATTGACAATTTAGATGTTTCAATTGAATTTTAACTATTGCCCCCACCTCGTAGGGAGTTTTTAGTAATAAGATCGTATTCTACGTCAAATTTCCTATCAAATTCTACTTTTTGATAGATAGAGAATTGATTATTACTATTGGAAATAAATTAATTTATGTAGCGCGGCACGTCTTATAGGCACGCAGACTCTATCGCACGCCTTATTTGCCCCTTATCTTTTCTTTCTGTTTTATAAATTATTATTTGACATCTTTAGTTAAACAAAATTTCCAAGCAAAATTAACCTCATGCGTGATGAAATAAAAAAAAATTAGTAAATAAAAAATATTATTGTAGCAAATGAATAGTGTTATTTATTATGATTTAAATACATCATTATTAGTGAATATGTACTTCGTTCTAAGTGACATTGTACAATAGCGAAACGCCACAAATTCTTTGTTGTAATAACTCCGTAGTTAATGGCATATTCAATGCACGCAAAAAATTTTTATTCACTTTTCTCAATTTTACTATTCTGCTTCTCGAATGACTAATTAACTTGAAGGCATTAAGACACGAGTCAGTACGAATGTTTGTGCCTTGTAATGTACGTAAGAGTTTTTTAGGCATCGTTTTGATTCTCGTCAGCGCTTTACCAATAGGCTCACTATAAGCTTAGATACACAGGGCCAAACGTACGAGCGGGTGAATTTGAAATGAACACTCGCGGGTGCAGTAAGGAATGCTTAGGCAGATACTAGGCTCTATTCGGCTAACTGTTTAGTTAGGGGATATGCATAAATTACGTACGGATTTTTCCTTCAAATTTTCACCCCCTTCTTCCCCATGTAAGGAACCGTAAGATTATATGCATCTTCCTCCCTCCCCACGTTATCTTACGTAATGATTCATTATTGCAATTATAAACATATTACAATTAATTTTTTTTTTACTTTATTTTTTATTCTTTTTATGCTAAACTTATCTTATTACACTAAACATTTGTTAAGAAAAATTTTACAAATCTAATACTATTATCAATAGTAGTGACTAGTGCAACTAAAGTATGTTATAATAAATAAAATAAGAGTTAACAAAACATATTAATCAATGGTCCATGGATTTTTAACTCACTCTTCCATGGACTTCACAAGCGGTAAAAGATTTTTTTCTTGGTAATTTTGTTCTTTAGCATACATACAATCAATATCTTTAAGAATGCATAATACTTTTTTTTTTCTTAGAATAGAGGGACAGAATTTTTTACAAGACTTACGTAAGATTGTTAATACCTCTCCTTCCCTCACGTAAGAATGAGTAAGAAAGTACGACACCCCCTCCCGCCCCTCAAATCCTTACGTAATTTATGCACGTCCCCTTATACGTGACTGTAATTAGACCAGAATGTTATGTATCATTGGCAATAATTTTATTTGAATGGGAAACATACGTGAAAGTTCGCTATGACTAATGCAAAATTTAGTAGCTAAGCTTTATCCATTAATAACATAACAAACAACCAAATGAACACAAAATATTATTTATTGCTATTATAATTTATTATTACTATTTATGAAAATCTATTTAAAACTAATTAATATAAGAAACCTCATGTATTATGGAGGAAAACGAAATGATGCAAGAAAATATGACGTACGATAGAATCGGCGCGCCGATAAGACGTGCCGCGCTACATAAATTAATTTTTTTCAAATAGTTATAATTAATTCTTCATCGATAAAAAGTAGATTTTCATAGACAATTTGACGTAGAATACGATGGTTCCACTAAAAACTCGCTACGAGGTGGGGGCACTAAATAAAATCAATTTAAACATTTTAATTGTTAATAACAATCTTAAAGTGTTAATAATTTTTCTTAAAAGTATTTTTTTCTAAAAGCTTATTCTTTTTTCTTTAAAATGAAAAAAAAAACAGTCTGGAGCTTAAATAGTACCGGAGTTATGAATATTCAACAATTCCTCCTATAGCCCAGAATCACTGAGATCGCGGAATTTTAATCCTTTACAGCGTCCAAAATATTGTAAGAAAAAAAAAAAAAAAAAAAATACGTGTCTCTTTTTTTTCAATATAGAACCCGTAAAAAAAGGTTTAGCAAAATCAAAAATGTGTCGGTCAACTTTTATCAAAATCTATTCGGTATGTCAAAAAACGTCTTGAATGCTAAAGGAAGGACTACGAATTGGAGGGCCAGGGACTTCAGTGGCTTAGCGCACCATATTTTCATGAACACTGTCAGCTGTTTTAGAAACGCCAGCGTCATCATTATCATCATTAATGCATCTCAGTACATATTATTATCTAGTTTCAGTGTCAAGTGTACAGGGCAGTGCAAAAATAAAACATAGTTTACTCAAAGTATATTCGCGAAATAGGTTGGTGGAATATGCAATATTGAACTATCTTTAACGTACATATTTCTTTGTTATTCTAATTTCTTTTCTTATTGCTTGTACATTTCATTCCTTTATCAAATTCTTAGAATTAAGTGCTCAAAGTGTCAGTATTATTGTAGTGATGCCTAAAGGAAAAAGACTTGTCCAGGCAGAAAAACTCTTATACCTTGCTGTATATAGTATAAGTTTTATTCTGATTTAAGGCTTTGTCTTTTACTTTTATGAAACTAGTAATGTAAGATCTTATACATACAAAAATATAGTATATACTTAATGATTTGTTGCTGACTGCTAGGTAGCCCGCATAAACAGTCAGTCTAGCTACCGGTTCTATCGAACCATACGTGGGACGTTCTTTTACAAACCGAACACCTTTCTGACCGACACATTTTTGATTTTGCTGAAACTTTTTTTACGAGTTCTATATTAAAAAAAAAAAAAAAACACATATTTTTATTATTTTTTATTTTTCACAATATTTTGGACGCTAGAAAGGATTAAAATTCCGCGATTTCGGTGATTTTGGGCTGTATAAGGGATTTTCAAATATTCATAACTCCGGTACTATTTAGGATAAAGACTGTATTTTTTTCATTTTAAAGGTAAATGAATAAACTTTGAGCAAAAAATACTTTTAAGAAACATTATGAACAATTTAAGATTGTTATTAACATTTAAAATGTTTCAATTGATTTTTAACTATTGCCACCTCGTAGCGAGTTTAAAGTAATACTATCGTATTCTACGTCAAATTTCCTATCAAAATCTACTTTTTTATCGATAAAAAATTAATTATTACTATTGAAAATAAATTGATTTATGTAGCGCGGCACGTCTTATAGGCGCGCGAATTCTATCGCACGCCTTATTTGCCCCTTATCTTCTCTTTCTGTTTTATGAATTATTATTTGACATCTTTAGTTCAACAATATTTCGAAGCAAGATTAACCTTATGCGTAATGAAATAAAAATAATTAGTAAATAAAAACTATTATTGTAGCAAATAAATAGGGTTATTTATTATGATTTTAATACATCATTATTTGTGAATAAGTACTTCGTTCTAAGTGTCATTGTACAATAGCGAAACGCCGCTGTTAGCTATGTTATGCTATTGGGGTGCGTATTTAGTGGAATGAAGTCGAACCCTTAATATGATATAGTTACGTACCATTTCAACTTGATCATTATTGCACTAAGCATCATTTTCTTCTTTGCTGTTCTTGAAGCGCTGACAATAGGTATCACAAATTCTTTGTTGTAATAACTCCGTAGTTAATGGCATATTTCATGCACGCAAAAAATTTTTATTTACTTTTCTCAATTTAACTTTTCTGCTTCTCGAATGACTAATTAACTTGAAGGCATTAACACGAGTCAGTACAAATGTTCGTGCCTTGTAATGTACGTAAGACTTTTTTAGGCATCGTTTCGATTCTCGTCAGCGCTTACCAGTAGGCTTACTATAAGCTTAGATACACAGGGCCAAACTTACAAGCGGGTGAATTTTAAATGAACACTCGCGGGCGCAGTGAGGAATGCTTAGGCAGATACTAGGCTCTATTTGGCTAACTGTTTAGTTAGGGGATGTGCATAAATTACGTAAGGGTTTTTCTTTCAATTTTCAACCCCCTCCTTCCCCATGTAAGGAACCGTAAGATTATCTGCACCTCGCTCCCTTCCCACGTTATCTTACGTAATGATTTATTATTGCAATTCTTAACGTATTACAATTAATTTTTTTTTTATTTTTTTTTTTATTCCTTTTATGCTAAACTTATCTCATTACACTAAACATTTGTTTAGAAAAATTTTACAAATCTAATACTATTATCAATAGTAGTGACTAGTGCAACTAAAGTATATTATAATAAATAAAATTAGAGTTAACAAAACATATTAATCGATGGTCCATGGATTTTTAACCCACTCTTCCATGGACTTCACAAGTGGTAAAAGATTTTTTTCTTGGTAATTTTGTTCTTTACCATACATACAATCAATATCATTAAGAATGCATAATACTTCTTTTTTTTTTTAGAATAGAGAAACAGAATTTTTTACAATACTTACGTCAGATTGTTAATACCCCTCCTTCCCTCACGTAAGAAAGAGTAAGAAAGTACGACACCTCCTCCCGCCCCTCAAATCCTTACGTAATTTATGCACATCCCCTTACACGTGACAGTAATTGGACCAGAATGATATGTATCATTGGCAATAATTTTATTTAAATGAGAAACATACGTGAAAGTTCGCTATGACTAATGCGAAAGTTAGTATTTGAGCTTTATCTATTAATAACATAACAAGCAACCAAATGAACACAAAATATTATTTAATGCTATTATTAATAAATATTGATATTTATTAAATGTATTTAAAACTAATTAATATAAAAAACTTTATGTATTATGGAGAAAAACGAAATGATGCAAGAAAATATGACTAGCGATAGAATCCGCGCGCCGATAAGACGTGCCGCGCTACATGAATTAATTTTTTTCAAATAGTAATAATTAATTCTCTATCGATAAAAAAGTAGATTTTGATAAGAAATTTGACGTAGAATACGATGGTTTTACTAAAAATTCGCTACGAGGTGTGGGCACTCGTTAAAAATCAATTTAAACAGTTTAATTGTTAATAACAATCTTAAATTGTTAATGATTTTCCTAAAAGTTTTTTTTCTCAGAGCTTATTCTTTTTTCTTTAATAAAAAAAAAAATACAGTCTGTAGCTTAAATAGTAGTGGAGTTATGAATTTTTTTAAAATTCTGTATACAGCCCAAAATCACCGAAATCGCGGAATTTCAAACCTTTCTAGCATCCAAAATATTGTGAAAAAAAAAAAAAATTACGGGTCCTTTTTTCCAATACAGAACCCGTAAAAAAAGTTTTAGCAAAATCAAAAATGTGTCGGTCAATTTTTGTCAAAATCTGTTCGGTTTGTAAAAGAACGTCCCACGTAGGCCCTCACAAGCAGCCTAACATAGCCGGGAAAGATAGTCGCTTTCTTGCAATTCCTTATACTTGTTATACTGCAATAAATAGTCTAGTCGATCAGTGAAGATCGGAGACATCAAGACACATCAAGATTATTATATTGTCGTTGGTAACGATGTTGATGGTGATGGTAACTATAATTATAATGATGATAATGCTAATGAAGATCAGGTGTCTAGAGATGATGATCATGATATAATGATAATGACGAGAGGTAGGATGTAGATGATAATCATATTTACAATGATCATTTTGATAATAATAACGATGATGATGAAGACGACAATAATAATTATGATTATAATGATGATTATGATGATGATAATAAGGTTAATGGTGATGATGATTATGGTGATGATATTAATAATGATGTATTAATAATGATGTTAATGGTAATAATAATGATAATTAATCATGAATACAATGCTAATGATAAGAATAATGATGATTATAGCCTTGATGATAATGATAATGATGATCATGACGAAAATGATGATGATGGTGATTATGATGGTATTGATAACGATGATGGTGTTGATGATGATGAAGATATTGATGATGATGCTTGTGATGACACTGTTTATTAGGATGATAATAATAATGATGACAAGGATGATATTGTCAATTATTATGAGAATTAATGTTATAAAGATTCTTTTTTTCAAGTGTCAAGAAGGTGAAATCTAAAAAAGTTTTCTACGGTCTGAATGACCGAAGGAAGTGTTAGATTTACCTGGATGCCTACCGACTAAAACTAAACTTTTTGCACGAGGCTTATGGCATTGCACTATGCCCTTCTAGAAGACAAGGGAGTGAAGTGTGATAAGGGGGTGATAGAAAATAACGGAGATAACTGGTAGTCCAGCTTTTAATTAAAGAGATGAGAGGAATGGCTTCTGCATGTCTGGGCGAAACTTGAAGACTGGTTGGTACCAAAATAGATTTGGTGCATTAAGTTTGTGTCTCTTGGTGAATTTCGAGTGTAATATGCTGTGTTTCGTGTAGATAAGGACGTACCACAGTTTCGGCCGAAGGCCGCGTTGTGCGGCTAACAGTCCAAAAGAAAACTTTTCTGTTAGCGGTTGTTTTCATTAAGTTTGCTAAAAGAGTCCCCTAGATGTAGAAAAATGTTAATAGTGAGGTTCGTTGCCTTGAATTACCTCCATAATCTTAGTCTAAATGTGGCTGTTACGGTACGTGTTGCCACGTATAAGGTAGATGTCCGTATTGTGAGACGTATGTCCTAGTTATTGAGACATTTCTAAATTCATTGATATTCATGCAATAATCAATTATTATATGTTCTGAAAAAAATTATATTATATTATGAGTATGTAAATAAGTATTACATTTTATGAGGACACCCTTAATAATTAAAAAATATTGATAAAAAAATATTAATGGCAGCTCCGCGGTTGTGTTGCCTTGAAACATACAATGTAGCGGAAAGC
>JAPYYV010005416.1:12500-15428 GCA_030522625.1 Copidosoma aretas | reverse complement strand
TGAACATTTTGTAGCTCTCATGGATTCGGAGTTATTAATTGTTGAAAATGAGCCGAAAAGCCGAAAATCACTTGATATGAAAAATTTGAATTACTCATACTATTGAAATTATGCGAAAAAAAAGCCAGGACACGTATCTCTTATTTTTTGGTATAGAAAGCATAAAAAAAGTTTGAGACAAATCGGAGATCGGTCGGGCCAAAAGTGTTCGGTTTGTAAAAGAATTACCCATTTCTAAAATTACCCAAAATCATACAATATACTATTTTTTTTCACCCATCATAAATCAAAATTCTATTTTGTATGTGATAACAACGATACATGCAATAAAATAAGAAGTCAAACGGTTCACGATAAATTTAACTACAGATAAGCTATTGATAAACAGTATTTGTCTGTACGTACTAATTAAAAACTCTCATAGATACAGAAATACGTTTTGTTTAGTATTTACATTAGTGTAACCTCAAACTTGCTTTGAAACTCCATGATTATGTATATTATATAGTATATACCGCCTAACCTGATCTAAAATTTTATCGCAAAAATACTATGGGATATAGTAATTCTTACTATGTTGAATAGCAATTGTGGAGAATCAGAAATTTCACTATGAGACATAGTACATTCTACTTTAAATTGTAAAAAAAATTGATCAGATTACAATACAATGTATCATGTTATGTAGCAAATATTATGACATCATCATTTTCACTATGTTAGACATAGTAATTTTTATTAGTACTGTATAATAATTTATGTACGACTGCCTATTATAATTATAAGAAAAAATGTAATAAAAATTACTATAAACGTTAGAATTTGCGTCATCACACCAGTATGTCTCACCTTTACATAATAATATAGTACTTTTTAATATACTTATAATACATTTTTCAATACAACTTCTCTCAGTGTGCCAGGCATCACGCAAGGACTCCCTTTTTTGCTTTCTCGTCAGAATATCTTTTTTGCGTCAATTTCCGTTTTTAATTGGTGAAGATCCTAAGAACAGGGGCCGCGGAACTGTTTGTTGTTTGGGGGAGCTGAAATGGTATTTTTATACATATATAGATATACATTTCTGTACAAAAATTTTCAAACTGGGGGGGCTCAAGCCCCCCCTGCCCCCTGGTTCCGCGGCCCCTGCCTAAGAAACTCGATCCTTTATTTAAATATTCCACGCAATCGTTTATTATTATTGCACTTTCTCTGGAAAGCTCCGAAGTTTCTCCACTACCAATTTTAATATCTAATTTTTCATTTGATGATCCTTCATTATTATCTGGCTATAAAAAAACTCCTTATTAGCAATATTGATGGAATACTGACAAATCACTTACGAAATAGATTCATTATAGATAAATAAGTTTACTGGATAATTGTAAGTTAAACGCTCTTACTATCATTTAGTTATGTACTATTTTAATTCATTATTATTGCTCTCGGCATCATTTTGTTCGAAGCTGTTCTTGATGCGCTGACGATGAGTATCACACATTTTTTATTGTAATAACTCCGTAGTTATCGACACATTTAATGCGCGTAGCTAATTTTTATTCACTCTTCGCAATTTTAATGTTCTTCTTTCATGACTTATTCTCTTCAAGGGATTACAACACGAGTCAGTGCGAATGTTTGTACCCTGTAATTTCCCTGATACTTTTTTAGGCATCCTTATGATTTTTGTCAGCACTTTTCCAATAGGCTTACTAGTTTGGACACACAGGGCCACACTCACGAGCGGATCAATCTGAAATAAATACTAGCGGGTGCAGTGAAGAATACTTAGGCAGATAATATGCTTTGTTCGGCTAACTATATAGTGATATGAGCCTATAATTAGATTTAAAAGATATGTGGCATTGGCCATCACTGTACTTTAATGGGTAACTTACACGAAAGTTCGGTAAAAAAAAAAAAAACTATTTGGATACGAAATTTGACGTAGAATACGATGGTAATATTCAAAACTTACTACGAGGTGAGGGCAATTGTTAAAAATCGATCAAAACATTCAAATTGCTTCTAACAATATGAATTTGTTTATAATTTATGTGAAACAATTTTTTTATTAAAGTTCATTCTTTGGCCTTTCTAATAAAAAAATGGAGATTCTAACTCAATTATAACCGGAGTTATAAATTTTTGAAAGTATTTCTCCAAGCAAAAACTGATCAAGTTCTCAAATTTTGGATCGCTTCTACTGCTGCGGCGCATACTGAATTTTTTTTATCTATCATATTCAAGTAAGTCAGCTATTCAAATTTAATTGAAAAGACCGCGCGTGCTCATAACTTATGCCATGCAACCGCTAGAGCGCGGAGGCAAGAGAAACAAGCAACCCATAAGAGAAAGTGCGGAGCGTGGGTATAAAGGCCGGCTACAGCGCGGCTCGAATCAGTTTAACCGATGGGCAGGACATAGCTCTCTCCGATGAAGAAAAGACTGAAGTCCTGGCCACTATTTTTTTGAAAAAAAAACACAATAACACAACATTATGGCGATCCAGAATTTAACGACATAATCCGCCAAATCGCAAGCACGGTCAGAAGTAGAGACCACAATCAAGAAGAAATCCAACTAGTCACACCACAAGAAATCAAATTCATCATTAACAAATTTAAAAATATCAATCTTATCCTAAATAGAAATAGAACACAGACTGATCTTGACAGCATTCTTAGCGATACAGAGTTCGGCTTCGGATAAAACAGAAGCACAATAATGCAAGTAGCCAAAGTTATATGCGAAATCATAAACAACTTCAGCATGAAGAGATCGACAGCAGCGATGCTCCTAGATGCGGAGAAAGCTTTCGACACAGTCTGCATGACAGGCTTGTCTACTCACTAACTGAAGCCAGCATCACAGATTACTTAATCAAAATCGTCTCAAGCTTCCTCACAAACAGAAGCTTCAAAGTGA
>JAPYYV010005416.1:0-7500 GCA_030522625.1 Copidosoma aretas | reverse complement strand
TTATACGCTATACAGATTCGGTGAGAGTTCCAAGAGACAAAAAAATTATAGATTGGTGGAGAGAAAATGCTCAAGTATACCTTATCTTATCAAAAATGGCCATATATTTCCTTGCCACGATGCTCGTTCCGTACCTGTCGAGAAACTGTTCTCTAAAGCATTTGAAATAGTTACTGATAAAAGATGTTCTTTAAAGTATGAATCGATTCGCATACTGCTTTGCATCAACTCTTGGATGAAAAGTTCACTAAAATCAGTAATATGTCAAGTTCCAATATAATTATGTTTACTAAAAAGTTTATTTGTTAAAAAAAAAAGTATTATATGTTATCAAAAAAATATAATGAGTATTACTGTCATATTATTATAAAAATGTCTTTACACATAGTTAATTGAAAGTACGGTGGTAAATTTTCAATTCACACCACTTTATTTAAAACTTAATTTTAAGTAATTTAATACAATTAACATGTATTAATTGAAAGTTTGATGAATAGGAATAAAGCTAATCGTTTATAAAATTATTTGGTCCTATATCGGGCGTTTTTGAGGTGGCGGGATGCCCTCAGCAGGAAAAAAAGTGTTTGCCACTCATGTGCATCCCTCCAGGGAGGTTTCAACGGTTCCTTGGGCGTTGCTTCGCAAGTGCCCTTGAGCCCAGGGATTGCCCTGGAGAGATGCACATTTGTGACGAAAACTACTAATTTTGTTGATTTTAATTTAGATACAACCATTTTGTGTATGATTTACAATTTGAATTCAAATGTAAAATGTTTATGGTCAAGATCAAGATTTCTTGAGAAAAATCTTGATGCATCAAGACAAAAACAATATTGATTATTCAAGATTGGCTCAAAATCAAGATGATATCTGAATTTTCAATATTTTCAAGAACAATATAATATTCCATAAAATCTCGTATTGTCTTGTATTGCAGAAGCTCTAAACAGAGACTACGTGTCTTAGGCGAAGGCACTTTAGGAGATTTCCGGATATTTTCGGACACCCAAGATACCCTAAGACACGTATTGTTCTAAAAAGAGAATTCGTGTGTAGATAACTAACCCATATGTGTTTATCACGCGATTTCTGGTCAGTCACACAGTGCGGCCGAAGGCCGCTTTGTTCGGCCAAAAGTCGAAAAATGTATAGAATGATCTACAAATTGGTACATAGAGGTTTTTGGGGTCACTGATTACGAATCTGTTATCAGAATTAGCAAATTCAAAATGGCCGACCCAATATGAATATGAAAAAACATGTCATACGAAAAAACTTATAAAAAATGACAGAACTTTGACAATGGATTAAAAGTTTCTGTTTTGAGTTTGTTAAGCTATGTAGTTGAGAATTTATGAAAAGTTAACAAATTCAAAATGGTGAAATGCAGTATAGCGATGTTACAAGATAAAAAAAATTGTTCATGTATTAATATATTTTTATTGAAATCGAACATTTATTTACAAATCCTAAGTTAAGAAGTGCAATACGCAATATGAGTAAATAAAATATTTATAATTTATAGTGAACTAATATTACATGAAAAAGTTTTCATTGCCAATCTCATAACGGTCACAGCCATTTACATCTGTATCTGTTTCAGAAACGGAAGAACTGTCAAAAGATTGTTTATCTTCCGTTTGACTATTTACAGTTGGAGATTCTAGCAAATCAATACAATCTTTAGACGAAGATTGAGTGGTTTTAAAGGTAATTCTCGACATCTAGATATTTTTGCAATCGAAAATCGTTTGAAAACGTCTTCCATGATCTTTTGACGGTAAAGTTTTCTTGCGAAATTCAAGCGATGGATTTTAAAAAATTTTGCAGGCTTCCTTTGCATCTTCGAACATTTGGCTGAATATTTTATTATTTCTGGGCTATGAATGAAAAGCTTATGAACTAATGTAGGCATACAATACCAAGAATATTTTAATACTATATCTTTTGCTAAATTGACAGCACACTCGCGGAAATTTTCTGCATTTATACCATGACCACAGGTAATAGTTTGCAATATACTATGAAAACGATACACGATATCTTAATCGATTCTTGTTATTTTTGCAGATTTTTTATAATTCTCAAAGAAACCTCAAGCTGTATTTCCGTCATTTGAAGTTCCACTACCGGCTTTTGGCCTGTCAATAATCAAACCTAATTCTTTTTTGAAGGCTGCTTGACTATTCTTTTTATTTTTTATTACTGATTCTTTTTCTTCTTTTGTTTGAGCCAGTTATTTTTTAATGTCTAATTTGTATGATAGATACAGTAAAAATTCAAAACACCGAATCCAACAATGTAAAGTTGACAGGCCAAATATTAAGTGATATGTAACAATTTCCTGTTCTTACATCGTATTTATGTCGTTAAATTGACTTGATGTACATTTACATAGAAAACAACGCATCGCAGATGTTATATCAGTTAATGAATTACAGACTTCAGTATCTATCATTGTCAATCTTGAATCATATTAAATAGATACTTCTTTACTGGAAATAGTAGTAGTGAAAGGAATTAACTTTCGTATTTGCTGTTCAACGTCATGGGTTGTTTTTTTTTGTTAAATCTACTGATTCTTTAGAATATTCAATTTTAATAGGCCGACAATATCTTGTTGATGACGTTCTTCGATTTTTCCAGACAATAGTAGTTTCTTTTGTCAAAGTATTATTATGAAAAAGTTGCAATAGAACTAAAGACGTAAAAAAAATCCTTTCATCACTATTACTATTTTCGTCAAGCTTTTTTTTATATTTAGCGTGTCCCCAACTACCATCGCAGCCCCACTTACAAAACAAAGTTATATTTTTTAGTTTATCCTCTAAAAAGTTTTCATAACTTCCATTTGAATTGAAAGAATACGTTCTAGTGTATGATCTAATAAAGGTTGTAATTTTACTTCAGCTTTATCTACAGTAAAAGAGAGTCTCGAAGCCGGATAACATTGTAATTTAGACTTTTGTAGCTTTTTATATGATGGCAACATGTTTGATTGGTTTTCCAAATAAGCGTTACGAAGCTGCTGATATTTACTTTGTGATGAACCAAGTTCAATAAATAATGATAAGCTTTCGTCGCTTGTGAAAGAAATATTTGAACTACTCACGGACTCTAAACTTTTTCTATATTTTTAGCTTTTGTAGGACTACCTTTCGTAATATCATCTACTACTTTAACAAAGTCAGTTTTACCTTCAGCCCGTAATTTACTTTTTGCAGTCTTTGCATAATACAGAAGTTCGTCTGTTGAGACTGTGGTTCGTAGATTTTCTGTTTTTCTTCGTTTACTGCGATCAGAAGACTCTGAAAAACACACTTCTGGCCGACCTGGGATAGGCTGTTTTATATCAGATCTTTTTTTCTCTAGTTTGTGTAAAAAAAACTAATTTTAAGAGCTAATCTTAAATACAAAAGAAATATAGAAATCTCTGGTGATCGGTAAAATAGAGAATTGAGGATATCGAACGGTACGCGTCTTGTCACCAAGAAATAAAATCTCGTTCAGCGGACATATATTTCTTTTTTGATTATATTTTGTTTACTCTTTGTTGAAAAGAAGGTATTATACTTTCTATATATTTAGTTTGGACTATTGGATGAGCGGCGAGTAAAGTTCGCATACGCATATTCCAGTTTATACTTTTCATAAAGAAATCTTAAAATAAAGAAGAATATATTTTTTATTCTAAAAAAATCTCCAAGCGCTCATTTAGAAAAAACCCTACCCTTTTCAGATAACACGCAGGTCTGTTCTAAATTATTATTTTATTCTATATAATTATTATTTCTATTATCATTGAACGAATGAAGATAGAAATTACTGTTGCACTTAGGCACGTCAGTACGAGGGAGAGTTTTATTTTAGTAACCCGCGAAAATCAATAAAGAGATCTTTCACTATGTAGATTACAATCATATGTCTGGAATTAGTGAAAGATCTGACGAGCGAATTATAAATTAAGATTACCATAGATCGGTATTATCAAGGTGACGCGGATATATTATTCTTTTGTTCTGGGCCACGAACCCGCCTTCCAACATACAGTCGAATCTCATAGCTGTGTGTCGGGTCTTGATTTGGCATATTCCGTGGTATTACTTTCTTTTTTTTTTCACCACCTATCCGCGAAAAAACCATCCGAAAAGGGACGCTGCAGTACTTTCTATATGATTGGATTAAAAGAAAAAAAAAAAAAAAAACACATCCCTTTTTTTATACAGAATACATAAAAAAATTTTTAGTAAAATCGAAGGTGTAAAGGTCAATTTTTGTAAAAATCTGTCTGGCTTGCAAGAGAACGTCCTATATTGTATGCACATTAAAAGATAGATAAGATTGTTAAAAAATCTGTTTTTGTTACTTTACTAGATCATTTATATATACTCGGCATCCAAAAGCATAACATAAACTTGTATGATAATAATGATTGGGATGATAATTGTTAAGGTAAGGTAAAGATATACATAAGGACAGCGGAGGTTTATTTCCACTAAGTAGCTTGACAAATATAATAATCAAAAAGTGCTAAAGTATTATCATAAGTCAATTTACAAAGACTAAACCTTCTTTAATTAAAAACTGGATTTGTTCCTAGGTAAATTAAACTAACATTTACAATCATACAATAGTATACATTGCAATTTTTCGGATACCATACACTATAAACAAACTGAAATTGACTAATACTATCGCTGACTGTAAAATTACGTACGAAAATGACGTATAATTCCTCAACTTCTAGTCACATGACTGAAAAAGTAGTTCACCTACCAAAGCACGAGTAGTTTTACCTCGAATTTCACTGAATTTACTTTAGGTAAAAAAACGACTTCAATTAAATACAGCTATTTTACTGTCGAACGCTGTTAAATGAAAAGTACTACACTCGGTTATACGTTTTGCAAAAGTCAAGCCATTGGACTTAGGTTGAAATCTACGGTGAAATAAGACTCAACGAATCTACAGTTAAAATTTCAGGGCATGTCGACGAATATCTGCTATCAATGTAACATAACATAATTTTTCTGGCATTGGAAATACTTAATTATTCGTAATAATAGAATATTTAAAAAATATCTCGTTGCATGTATTACTACGCACCCTACCTAATTACTGCGTACTAATTATTACGTGGGGCTAAATACTGCGCACCAAATACTGCGCACCTTATTTACACATTTGCAGGACTATTTGATTAATAAAGGCACACATTTTTAATACATTAACTTTCCCTTTCCATTACAAGTTCGTTTAACTCGAAAAAAAGTATAGAAGACAATCGTTCGTGCGAAAACGTAAACAGACTGTTGTTGAGGTAAGAAACGCGTCTACTCGAGAAAGTGTCTGTTGGAATGAAGTAAAAAGTTGTTTTGATGGAACCATCAACTTTATACTACTGCAAATTTTTGTTAAAATCAGATTTGACTACAATTTTCTGAAAAAAATAACTTATGATTATCATATTTTGTTTTGAGTACTTTATAGACGTACTTAAGTATATTAAAATAGATAAATCCTGTAATTATATCAAAGTGCGCAGTAATTGGGTCGTGCACGGTAATTGGGTCATTTACCCTATGGACGGAGAATTACATATATGAGTTTATGAAAACTTTTAAATCGCAGATACATTTTTTGTCTTATAGAGCACATTCATTTTTATCATACATAAGTCGTATATATTTGATACTAAGATCACACATATTTTTATAACATTACTGCATCTTGACATATTATACGCAGATCGCAACTTTTGTCTTTTGAGAGAGCTAATCACTTTTTAATTTTTTCTTTTAATCGGCCTTTGTGAGCTTTTTAATACTCATCATATTGCATATTTTTTATTCATAGCATATATTTATTACTTTTCTACCAATAAATGACATACAACATTTATTCATCTTAAAAACTACTTTCTTAGCATTCGTCGGTATCGTGGGTTATATTACCGGCCAGCATCCACAGAAAAAAAATCTGAGTGTCCTGACCGGGAATCAATACTATGACCCTTTAGCCGGAGTTGTTTCCGAAGCTAGCACGCTAACCAATGAGCCAACGACCGCCCTTAGAGTCGGTGTACATTATGTGCGATTTGTGACGCCGCCCACCTTATGGGAGGCATAACTAACGTAAAAAGCCGCACCCGCGAAAATGGCAATTCTGGTGTGTCAATATAAAAAGATGACGGCAAGCGTCAATACAGTGCCAAACACTGTGTTATAGAGGTACAGATCGTCGCGGCTTACGAAGATTACAGGCACAACTGAGCAAGCAGACGGAACGAGCTGACACAGTGCCGAGCAGCGCTCCATATGGCGGGACAGCTCGTCACGGCCCACATGGCCAGCAGGCCACCACGCGGGTACACTACTCACGATCTCTTATAGGGACGTGCGTCCCGACGCGGACGCTGTGACGTGCTTTGGACTCTGTGTGCGGGGGATAGCAAGTCAATAACATTTTAATTTAATAAATTATTATAAAAATAACAAGAAAACCTCAATCCCAGGCTTTTAACCCACTAACCCGGGCCACAGCAAGTTACTAATATATTAATTAAATACATTATTATAAAAATAATAACATGCCCTAAATCCCAAGCTTTTCAACCCAGTGAACCGGAAAAAAGCGTGTTATTATTTGATTAACTAAATAAATTATTATAAAAATAACAACATTCCCTAAAGCCCAGGCTTTTCAACCCAGTAACCCGGGGACATGGAACTAATACCATTTTAATTAAATAAATTATTGATTAAGTAACAACATAACCTAAATCCCAAGCTTTTTAACCTAGTGATCCGAGGGACAGAAAGTCAATAGTAGTTAACTTTTACAAAATAATAATGCATAAACGTCACCTACATCCCTATCTTTTTAATTCAATCAATATATAATAATAACTCACTGTTCCCCAGGTTACTGGGTTAAAAAGCATGAGATTCAGGTTGTGTTATTATTTAGTCAATAATTTATTCAATTAAAATTTTATTAACTCGCTGGCCTCCGATTTACTGGGTTAAAACGCTTGAGATTTAGGTTACTGAGTTTTTGTGGTTTTGCCCATAGAGTCGATTTGAATTTCGTGCGCTCCTGTAAGTATGCCACTTTCGAGAGCACTGCGATAGGACTCGTCCTGGCGAATGCGGAGCGGTATCCCCTACCCTCTCCATCCCCCATCCTTTTCCCAGTCCCAAAAGTGTCGAGTGCCCAGAGTAGGACGTAGCACACTATAATATATAAAGAACAAATATATATTCATCGTTGGGCTCCCTATCTCGAGTAAAGACGTCACTTATGACGTCCCTAAAGACGTCATTAATTACGTCAATAATGATGTAACCAAAGACGTCTCTAAATACGTTTTTGATACTATAAAAAAAAAACATTATGTAATTTTTTTCGTATAAATCACGTACGAATTTATTATTTGCAACAATTTTGTTGACTAAAAAAAAAAAAAAAAAAAAAAAAAAAAACCACCAAAAAAACAAA
>JAPYYV010005415.1:0-25861 GCA_030522625.1 Copidosoma aretas | reverse complement strand
TTTAAGAAACCGATGTTCGCCCCGCGCGGCCCACCGGGGCGTGAGTCGTTTTACAGTCGGGCGAGCCCTGCGACGCCCCCCTTCTTCTCTGCCCCTGCTTGCCCCCCCACGCGCCTCCTCCCGCGAGACGGATGAAAAACGGACGAAAGAAACGAAAGGGGCGAGCTCGGGGGGGCCTCTGTACGCTCGTCTACAATATAAGGTGCGCGAAAGACAGTGGCTACCCTGGATATAGTGGCTCTGTAATATTATCATGAGGGAGATTTCGAGAATTATTGTTGCCGTTGTTACTGTTGGCTCGCCGCAGTTGCTATCGAGAACTAAAATTGTGCATCCGAGCATTCGATGGACTACGGTAATGTTCAGCATCTACTGCAACGAATTCACTGTTTTGTCTCTTCGTTGGGACGACAGCTTTGTCGATCGACAGAGCGGCTCGAAAAAACTCTCATCGGGGGAAAAAAAATCAAATCAGATTTGTCTCGGTTTCGCAATGACTCCCCGTAATGATACATATCTACGGGATCGCCCTGTTGTGCGGGCACATGTACTGTGTAGAACGAACACGTGTTTGCGAAAAGATAGCCGGGCCACGGGAGATATAATTAGCGGTCTCGTCTAATCCCCGACGCGCGTGAGTTATTTCGGAAGACAGAGAAAGGAGGCTGCGCAACACACTCTCGCGCGCGAAGCGGCGCGGCGAGAGAGGCCGCTCAAGTCCCTTGTTGTTGTATACGTAAGGCCAGTACATATTATATACGCGTGGTTATCATAACGGTCTTATTACAGCGATTCGAACAAAATAACGAGATCATTACAACTTTCGGGCGATGATATTCATCATTCGTTCCCGTTTAATGGTCATTTGTGGTCCGGGGATTTGGTGAAGTGGACTGATATTGCTGCGAATGGGATTAAACTCTCGGGTATGTAAATATAAACGCAATTTGTCCAAGTAAACTACCCCAAGAATGAAATCATCTCTGATCCTTCTGTTTTTTGTAAAGGCTACTCCATGCGAGTTTGTCATCGCGAACTTTTCACCGATTTTTTCACCTGATTAAAAATAAAAATACATTCTCGTGAAATTATTTTTTTTATTCGCTGCTGCTGGAGCACTCTGTAAAAAGAGACATCGACCTCGGAGAACACAGCAGAGAAGGATAACTGCAAAAACTTTGATCGGAACAGCCAATAGAGTATAGTCTTGAACTAGATTAACTCTTGGGGGAAGGAAAAGGAAGACTATCAAGCCCCGCGCCCAGGTGCAGACAGACCAAAACAGGCACCGCGGGAGGGGAGGGGGGGGGGGGGGGGGGGGGGGGGGGGGAACTTTTTCCTCGCGTGACGTAAACACAACGACACGCAACAGAGAGAGCGAGAATCCAATCAACCCGCGCGAGCAGAGCCCTGCGAGCGACAAGATTCGCGGAGGAGACGAGAGAGAGAGAGAGAGCTGACCTGGGTCTGATGCTCGTGCACCTATATCTATTACACGAGAGCTGTTTCCTCCGTCAGTCTGATGTTCTCTGCTCGGTATTCGGTGTACTACCTTACACGCGTATGTATGGATGCGCCCTGCAGCAGTGGAGCGGAGAGATAGCCGCGCGAACCGCGAAGGAGCAAGAGAGAGAAGGTTCGCGGAGCCATGATGGCCGCCCCGGAAGCGCCGCCCCCCTGCCGTCGTCCCATTGGCCGTGACGTCATCGCCGAGCACCCCCCCCCCCAACCCTCGATTCGACTCTCTTTCACGTGTGTCCGCATGCGTATTTGTATTACACGGAGAGGACGTGCGCGGGGGTGTAGCAGGTCCTTCGCTCTTGCATATAGCGAGCTCCGTCTCCCTTTTTCGCACCCCCTTCGTTCCTATGTGTGTTTATATGTATACCTCGGCTGACTCGGCTCTCGCTCAAGTTTCGTCGTCCCGACCCTCCCAACAGCATACTCTTTCTCCTCTTTCTCCTCTTTCCCTTTCACTCTGATTCTTCTCCGTTCTTCTCGCGGCGATCTCCACACTTATTTATCGTGTCTCTCCCTCGTTCTGCTCTCTCTGATGCTTGCCATCTTTGCTCGCACACTCTTTAACAGTCGCGTGGGTCGCTTGTATCTCAACGATTGAAGCTTTCTTACTTATTTCTCCCGGCCTGATAAGTTATGTCGCGTCGTTTGATATTCTCGATGAACAGTTTGGAAAAGTGGCACTTTTAGTCAACTCGTATAATTTTGTTTTTCTTACAACTTTTCACTATTGAATATACTATGCTGTGATCTTAAAAATTATGGCTTTTCTCAAGCCTACTTTAATCACTAATCCAAAGCTCTTGGTTTCGAAATAATCCGCAGCTCGTACCCAATTTTTTAATAATTCATTTTTTAATCTTGTAGATGTACCTACATACGAATGAAATTAAAAACTACGCTAAAAACAGTATCATCCCGAACTCAGTTTACCCATCTCAAGCTGATTTCCGCATTAAAATTGAATATTGTACATCGATTCGCGTGTCTTTACGAGTCTTTATCGTAAAAATTAGTCGAGAAAAGAAAAACCAACTACAAGACTGTATACACAATCCACATCGCTTCATTTGAAGAATTACAGTGCAAAATCACACCTATCGCGTTTATTTACCAAAGTGGAAAGAGAGAGAGAGAGAGAAAGCGTCCGTCCACTAGATTAGTCACGCTCTCGAGCCAGACGCTTCGGCGTTTATCAACGATATGCATACATATATCACGAGGCAGAAAAAAACGGCGCTTATCTCACCGCGGAACTCTTTATATCCCCCCCCCCCCCCCATCCCCTCGAGCGGCTAATCCACGCATCAACGATCCTCTTTTGAGGGAAGCTCGCGCACACTACTTGCATACGCTACCTTATGTCGGAGCGCATGTGGGTGTGTATACGCAGTTAATAGACAGAACGGAGCATAAAATGCATCATTTTGTTTGGTGGTGCATCACGATATACGAGGGTACGCGCTTAGTATAATGGAACAAGTTCTCGTGAACTGTTACCTTAAACTTTTTTTCAATTCGTGGCACTCCCACCATCGTTCATCCTGGAGGGTTGGTATGGTGAATCGATTGTATGATGTAATGCTAAAATATCAATATTTTTGTATACATCAGGTGAAAATAATGGATGCAATATAGACCATGCGATCTTACTTGAAGATGAAATATTGATTTAGAAACGCGAACTGTTCCGGTATGGATCGATCGATCGATGGCCGAGCTGGCTTTCCGCCGGCGTCTACAATTTTGTGCAAATCTGCCGTAAAGATCGCAGGAGATTCGAATTTCAGCCCGATGGTTTTCCGATGAATTATTGAAACGAAAGGGATACAATAAAATCGACGCTCAACGCGTTGAATATCAGCCTCGAAAATATTCTTAATTCAAAAATCCACCCCGTTAAAACTGACGGAATGAACATTAAAACGTCGAATGTTGGTGTGTTCGAGGCCCAAAAGCGTGGAGGTGGTGCGGGACGAAAAGTTTGAGGAGAATGGCTGCCGCAGCGCCGTGGCAGAGGCGTAGTCTTTATGATTGAAAATTGATGGACTGGAATCGAGAGGGAGCAAGAGGGGAAGGGAGAGAAGCTTACGGCGAGGAGGATGCGAGGGAGGGTTCGGGGCTGCTGCTCGTTTATCAAAGCAGAAAAACGAAAGGGTGGGCCGTCCTCGGATGGCAAGACGCATAAATTCATAGGTACAGGAGATATTATTTTCGCCCAAAAGGCATATATCGCAGAGTTTGCGAGAACGTCTCTTGTTGTTGCTGTTGTTAAAAATCATCCCAAAAATGTAGGGATGGAAAAAATGTATTAATAACTCGGAAACGAATCATCCGTGTACGACGGAGATCCCAATCTCAAAGAGCTCACAAATCAAGACAGTTATCTCTACGACTCGCAGTCATTGCCGTAAATCCCGTGCGTGTTGCCCCGTGAATCTCCGCTCCTAATTATAGACCGTTAAAGGGAATAAGAGCACACGAAAAACCACGGGCGCCGATAAACTCATAATCTTCACAAATCCTCGGGCACGCTTACACGAGGCTCTGACCGGAAAAAAAAAATTTCTCACCCACACGAGCGTGCTCTCTCTGCGGAAACAGCTACGCGTATCTCTATCTCTTTTGGAAGTATAGAGTATGGAAAAAACAAAAACAAAATCATTTTCACCACGCGATCGATAAACGCCGGAGAGTATTCGCAATATTTTAGGGCAGAGAGGAGCCCTACTGATGCGGTGGAGTGGATTTTCCGACCCGCGGCCTTTTCCCCGCTCGAGCCCCGTCGTGGCTAACACAGACAGTGTCATCTAATCGAAAGGAAACAGCTCTCCCGCAGAGAGTTCCAGCCGTACGTATATATAGCAGCGAGTTGCTTTCACCCTCCTCCTCCTCCTCCTCCTCCTCCGCACCGTCGCGTCGTCATGACGTCCTCGTCCGCGCAGCAGTCCCTGGCGAATTTCAATCCCTTTCCTCTCCACCTCCAACTTCTCTCGCAGCGACTCTATTATCTCGACCAACTTCTCCCACGAGATAGGGTATGTATACCTTCTCTCTCGATGCGGGTCTTCTTCTGTTTCGCTGCCTCTCGTTGCGTAGATATTTTGTTTCGAAGAGGTGATAAACAATTCTCCTCGCTCCTTCCCTGCATCCGTACGTATGCATAGCCAGGTACGGACTCATCCGTCCTCCCGACGATTCTCCGTCGCACGCGCTCCATTCCGCTCGAACCTTTTCCCCGAGTCAAGTTTGTCTCCTCGGCCGGTTTTACGTCCCGTAAAAATGATATAAAATTTGTCAAGACGGAGCGCGCCCCCGTAACGACCCGAGAGGCTGCTCTCTCTGCACGGCCCGGATAGTGCAGGAAAGTAGTTGCCTCAACCTTTCGCCTGTGCGGGAACGCGGGGAGGCAAGCATGGAAGTAAACCAGCTACGGAATGGCCCTGTCATTTACACAAGGATGTACGTTTACCCGCCCTCTTTTCTTTTTTCTTTTCTTTCGATGTTACTCGTTTTTTTTTTAAATTTTTTACACGCTGTGCATTAATAGCAAAAAAACTTTGCGTCCCAACGACTGACGAGTCTTATCGCGTTTTTTTTTTCTTTGTCTGATTTCTGCGAGTACTACTGTTCTGCTTTAAAAAACATTAAGTACATCTGCTCGATGATTGGTATCAAGAGTGTTTTGAACCAAGTGTTTTTAGCTTCTCTAAAATGAGACCAACTTTACCACCCGAACCCTGACGGTCGGTAGCCGAGAACCACAAGTACGAGATCTTTAGGTGAAAATAATTATCATTTTCAGTTTAATTTTTCGTGCGAACAGAAAACTTTATTCAATGATTTATTTTTGAGATTTAAGTTCACACAAAAAACGTACAATAACTTGTAGTTGGTTATGTCAACGTTGCCAATGATAAATAATCACTGGCTTCGATTGCAATTCGTTTTGTCTCACGGTCGAGTTGCGTCCCGTTTTTTTTTTTTAAGTCGATGAGTCATAACAATTTTTCCCGTCACACTTTTTCCAGGCTTCGGACTGGCAGTATAATGATGTGCATAAATACTGGCGTGTTTAAAAAAATTTTACTTGCGTTGCATGATAATAATTTATTGAGATATGATGAATACATTGGAACCGAGATATTTAACTGTTTTGACACTGTATCATTCTCTCCCGTGAAAACGCTTCTTTGTCCGGGGGTCCAAGGGCCGAGACGCAACTCGACATCTGCGTTTAATTTCACGACTAGCCTTGTCGTAAGTACTGATTATTGTAAGGTATCCGAAAACAATATTTCAAGCACATAAAGCTGTCAATTTATCCATCATTATTATGCATCCAAAATGAAAATGTCCTTTTCAAATTACAAAACGACGCAACGCGCGACTATCGACTGTTTGTTCTCCTCTTTCCTTTTCTCTTATTTTTCGCCCCCACAATCACTGATAAAATACCGAGCCGGTCGTCGGAGGTGATAATAATCGACGTATGGCCACGAGAGCCTTTGTGCGAAACCATTTTGCCGACACGTCGAGTGCCCATGCACTGCGCGGGGAAAAATTTCATTTTCATGACAACACTGCACGCGGTCTTATCTCCGTGACGGAGAGACGATAACAAAATAATAAATCTTTCTCTGGCTTTTCGAGAATTTAATACTGGTGCGTGTATAGCTTATTGTTATTCGGTGTTATCGATAGTTTTCAATGTCGGGTCATTTTTTTCAAATGCTCTTCGATCGAAACGTATAATTATTATTATTATTGTTAATTTTTCGCGATAAAAATCTTGCTTACAGCAGTATTCGTGCAGCAGCGGTGTGTTCCGGTGTATATACACTTCTGCGTTTAGCGTTTTATCGGCCGGGACGGTGTATAAATGTCTGTCTTATCCTTTTATACGGCGGTCGGGGCCATAACTTGGTTTATGGACGATGCATTTTCCTCTCCCCCAAAGACGGGTGTGTATCGAGCTAACGACGACCGTAAACATAACGGGAAAACGTTCGGAGTACATCACAGATGGTATTTGTGATTCCGGAAAAATTTTCGTTTTCAAAAAGACCGCGTACCGTATACACTTACGCGGTTCGTACAGAAGCCGCGCGGTGAAAAATATCTTTGATCGCGAAAATAACGATAAGACAATTCGACGAGATTGAGAAGCAGTATCGAAAAAGTATCACTGATTTCGGCTCGAGTGATCATCGTCAGCTCCGTCGATGCTTTTGCCTCTCTCACCCCTGCACACGCTGAGTCTGCGCAAGATAAAAGTCCAATGTCAAGGTGGCGCGTACGTTCGTAAATCCGTTATTTTATCGACCCTTAAAAACAACGAATGATTAGCGCCCGTGAAAAAGCGCTCGGTGGACCAAGCACCGACGAGCAGCGATCGTCCCGGCTGAATGATCAAACGGTCATCCCTGCGATCGGAGTCGGAGGGAAGGAAGGAAAACGGACGATAGTAATAGCAGCACACCGCATCGGAGGGAAAAAAAAGAGGAACAGGGTTGAAAAGGAAAAATCAACGCCCCCTCCCCCTTGCGTTGCACGTATTTTCGTTCCTCCCCGCTCGCTCTGTCCAACGTTCGGCCAACCTATACATCACGTGCCGCGCTTCCCTCGAAATTCACCGACAGCGCGCGAGAGAGAGAAAAGGGGGCCGAAGAAACAAGAGCTCCCGAGCCTCGCGCAGGGCCGAGCGGCGGCGGAGGGAGACAGCTCCGACAAGGACGCAGCCTGCCCGTGCCCGCGAGTGTATACAGTACAGAGGCGAAGGATAACGGAGAGACAGAGCGCGCGCCGCGAGGAGGACGGGTGAGGCCGCAACGCCCACGCGCCGCGATGGGCGTGGCCTCTCCGCCGCGTGCATGGCTCCCGCTCTGTTTTTCTCTCCCCCGCGGCCGCCGCTCTGTATACACTGCCACCGCAACTGGCACCCGCGGGCAGTATCCTCCTCCTCCTCTCTCCGCGGCTCCTCGGCTGTCCATTTCGACCTCGTCCCGTCTCCGCTTGCGTACGCACACGCAACACTGATGGAGAGTGCGTGGATCCGCCACCGAGGCTTTTTTCCTTCTCCGCGCGTGCACGAGTGCGTGCCGCCGCGCGGAGAGACGAGGCTCGGCTGCAGCGGTACGCAGCTTCGGTCTCCGTTTTTGCAGAAAGGCGTTTGCTCTCGCGTTCCGTTGCTGGGCTTCTTTTGTCCGCGGCCTCGAGGAGGACCGGGGGAGGGCGCACCAACGCTGTCGGACTGATCCACTTTCGGAATCCAGTCTCTACGCTTGCCCTCGTCGGCTGGGTTTGTTCGCCTTTTATGCGGGTTGCGTATAATACACTTGTGGCTACATGCGCCACTGTGTGTGGTTCCAAGCTCTCCGATGAGGGTCCGTTGCGATTGGAACTTCGGTAATTTGTACGAGAACCGAAGACTTTTGGGACGTTCTCCGACAACGTCGGTCCCAAAGCTAAAGCCATCCCAGATCCGATGGGTGCCGTTATCACCGATCACAATTTGGCTCCCCATCAGCGGCCGCTCGCGTGCATCATCCCCCCGCGCTGCGCTCGAGAGGAAAGAGTACTCTTCCGCCTCCGACGTCGAGGGGAAGGATCATAGCCCCCCGCGCGCTGACCTTGGTTTTATCTTGCCGCGCGTCAAAAGAATACGATAAAGAAAATGGAATAAATTAACAGAAAGAAAAAAAAAAAAAAAAAAAAAAAAAAAAAAAAAAAAAAAAAAAAAAAAAAAAAAAAAAAAAGAATGGATACACGATAATCCTGAAAAGCCCATGTTTGAAAATAAAACGCACAAACGAATCGTCGAACCGACCGGAGCCGCACACTTTGCTCCGGGACATGTACGCAGACATCCGCCAGCGCGGAGCATCGAAAAGAAGTGAGCGGCGGGCGAGCTTTTCCAGCCCGTCGGAGCTTGCGACGCGGGAGCCGCGATAGGGGAAGCCGGGGGGAGTTGGGGGGGGGGGGGCAGCATCCCCCGCTCTTCCGTCCCCCCGGACTCGGCGTACCGCGCGCGGGGGTGGGGCTGGCCGAGCCTCCTCTCCGCTCGCGCCCGAGAGCCGACGAGACAGCGCGGGGTACGGATTCGTCGCGCGCGCCGAGAGAGAGAGACGGAGAGAGAGAGAGAGCCGGTCCGCGTCGCGCGCCAGCGGCATCGGCCCCGAGCCAACGGCGGGCGGCGGCGCGCGGAGCGAGCGCACACTGTCGGCCCTTCCCTCGGGTGGCAGGGGACTCCCGAGCTTGCAACGCACCCGGCAGAGATCCGCCCGGCTCTGGCCGGACTTACCGAGGACTTAAGCCGCGCCTTTTGATACACAACGACGCGTGCACGCGCGCACACGCGTCAGTCCATGGACCGGCGCTCCTCGCGCGCTTTAACGGCCTCGCGACGGAGCCGGGGCTTGCGGCCCGCTGACCTTGACCCCCTGCGCGCCCGTCGTCGATCCCCGCGATCTCGGGTTGCCGATGATCCGCGTGCCCCGTCGTCGGTGTCGTGCCGGTGAACCGGGGCAGCAGCAGCAGCAGTACGGGTTTCGGGGTTGAGAGAGCGAGTGCGTCAAAGTGCGCGGCCGATCCGAGTACACTCATTATACGAGCTGGACCGCCGCCAGTTGCAACGTCCGTCGGATCAGCCCAACTCCGGTGCGAGCTTGCGCGCTCAGCCACCTCGCAGTGAGCTAATACAGTATACACACGTAGGAGGAGGAGGAAAATATTCCTTATCGTGAGTGGGCTGCGAGTGAGCCGCGCAGTCCGAGCCGAGGTGTTTTCGGCGGAGCCTCGAGCTCCGACGGCCAAAGAGTCTTTTCGTCTGTAGTATGTACGTAAAAACTGCGGTGCAACGTACGCGCGAGCGGAGTATATACGATGAAAGTGTCGCTGCTCGCGGTGCAGCGTGACTTTGAAGCCACCCCTATTCCACTACTTACGAGTGCTTGTGCGTGTTTGTTTGTGCTCGTTGAACGGGACGATGACGTCCAGGAAACAGATCAGTAGCAGTGCTCGGTGAGCGGAGACTGTTGCAGTTGGTCCACGGCAGAGCGGGACAGTAGCCGGCGATAGCTTACGGGTGGATATACGCGCACGTACCGTACTGTTTCGCGGAGCAACCGCGCGAACCCAGGCTCTCGGAGCCGCTGACTTTCCGCCCCGAGTACCCCCCCAAGTACCGCCACGACGTTGGCCTACTACAGCATGGAGAACGGGGTGTTCGGGGGCCACCACCACCACCACCACCACCACGTGCTCCGGGGCCTGGACCAGACCGGGGCCGGTGGCGGCGGCGGCGCCGAGCTCAATCTCCAGGACCTGGTCAGCGGTATGGGCGCCTCACCGGGCAACGTCGCTACGGCGGCGGCGGCGGCGGCCGCGGCGCAGCAGCACCTGCAGCAGCACGCCAACGACCAGCTGCACGGGGCGATACAGGCGGCGACGGCGGGACACCATCCGGACCACGTGCACGCGGGGGCGGCCGCCGCGGTGACCTACAACGGCGCCCATCACGCCCAAGTGTTGCACGAGCCGCTCGAGAGGCTCAGACGTGGTGAGTCGCTTCTGGTTACTGTGCAGGGGTTGCTTTTTTCATCACGACGACGGTCGAGATTGCGTTCGATTTTTCACGGATTTGTACGAACATTTTTTTTCAACCCGAGCTTTCGACAAGCGCGATTGGGTCTTTGAAACGCGCGTTGAAATTATCTTTTGATTCGTGGGACAAAGCCAATGGGAAATTAAATATTTGTTGCACTTACACGGTTGGAAATGAGCAGACGTTGAATGAAATCTGTCCGACGGAACGATGTCAGGCGTCCGCAGTGGTTTTACATGAAAGTTATCAGACAACTAATGCACGAATCTTATAATTTACTAATGGTACTGTTGATTTTTGGTGAACATGTAAATTTTACATGATGCTACATAATGATGTGAAACCTACAAATATACTTCAGGTACCCTCAAATTTGGTAAATGTTAAAAAGGTTCTCTCGCAAGAACCTTTATATCTTTCAGTGGTTTTTGAAAAATTGAATAAACATCATCAACGTTTTGATCGATGAAAAAAAGAAAATAATTCAACAATCAATTAATATCGACTACTTAAGTTACTGCTTTGCACAAAGCGAGCAGTTCATGCAGGAAAACGGTCCCGTCTGAGCAACTTGTGTCAATCGGACAGTCAGCGTAACAAAGAGACAGGATGAGGATACTATGTAGTATTCAATATAGACACTATTTAAGTAATTTTTAGTATTTTGAAAACTCGAGCTTGATAAATTATGTTACACAAATTTTTTTTTAAATCAGCATTTAGCTTCAAAACAAAATCCTAGGAAGTTGCACATTTCTTAGAGTTGGCAAAAATATTTATGAAGCTAGAAGCTAATTCAATTGTAAAAAAAATGTTTGATTTCACCCCTGTGGTAAATGTTTGTGCCAGCACACGATCTAAAATTAAAAATAAAATTTGAAAACTAGAACACTGTGAGAAAAAATTCCCAAACTACAAAATACATACAGCAGACGTATATGCTGACCTAATTTTCAACCAAAAAAACAAAGCAACCACGCAATAAAACGCTCTTCTTCGCGCGAAAATTCTCCAATGAGGCAAAATACACCTCGGGGGCGATAAAAATTTTTAATGAAAAAGATAATGCTCTCGGCTGTTGTCAATTTCGCGCGTAAAGCAGAGCAAGCATCAGCGAGCGCTGGCGGGCGTTATCAGAAACAATAAAAGTCGATTTTTCACCGAAAAAAGGAAAAAAAAAAGAGACGAAAAAATAGACAAACGAACAAGCCGCGATGGTTGCAGCTATATACGCTCTCGCGTGTAACACTTTTGTCGTATGTCGGACAAATATAGATAAACCTTTGGTACCAACAAGCCGATAAGCCCGACGCCCCGTGCATATACACCGCCGCTCGACATACCGACCGACACTGTTTCTACGTGAACTATTGTTCCGCTCGCGTTTTAATGTGGATGAAAAAAAAAAAAAAGAAAAAAAATCTTCTCCTTTACGTGCAACAGATAATAAGCTGCAGGTCTACACCATTGTTAACGAGCGCTCACCCGAGGGATCAATTTCCGTTTGTCGTTAATTGATTTGCGGTCGGATACAACGATTCGATAGATCCCCTGAAAAATCGATGCTGCTATTAAACGGCCATTCCACGCTTTATCGGTACACAGCGTGCAACAACAACAACACAACAAAACAAACATAATACCGGATACATTTCTTGCAGAATAACAAAGATCGGAGGTCCCCCCGGCCTATCGGGAAAGATACTAATTCGAATCCGGCGATCCAGCTGTAACACATAAGCCAGCCCGGACGTCTCTCCTCGGTTCCTCCCGGGGCGCCACCTGTTTTGTGATTCATTAACTCACCGGCTTATCGGGATAAGGTCGACTTATCCGGGCGCTCGGGTCCGACACCGCGGGCTAAACCCCGATCTTGCTCCAACGGCGCCCCGGCCGTTCCCGTTTCGGCTTCGCCTCCATACTCCTCTCCTTCGTGCACACCAAACATCTTCGAACCGGAATACGACAGCGTACACTACCATCCTTCTGCCGATTGCTTCTTATTTACTGCGGATTTGTAAACTTCGAGGTGGCCTCGTCGCGCCGGTGGCGCTTCAATTTGGACCCTTATGGAGCCTAATCGAAAGTCAAGGACGATTATTTACCAAAGGGGTTGGGACTTGATGGAACCAAGGACCCGTGGACCAATTGTTGCTCGGCCGATCGCGGGTGATCCGGAAAAATCTCGTCGTTTCCCGTCAATCGAATTTTAACAGCGATATCGATGGATCAGTGGAGCGGAAAGTGAGCAAAGAATTTGTGACGCGCACAGCTTCCTTATCGTTCGACGCTTCGGTGTATTTATTTTCCATCGCGCGACATTGTTATTCAGATATACTCTTCATTGATCGCCGATCGATCTGATATATCCCAAAGATCGATGATGATGCGTCCAACGTGACGAATCACCCGAATTGCTTATCGATCGCACCTGACGAATAATATTTGGCTCGGCGAGACAATGAGAACGTTCCGTTGTGTTTTGTTGTTGTTGTTGTTGTTGTTGTTGTTGGGCAATTTTCACGTTTATCAAGGTACACGTTTTTGATTCCCGATAGATAAGCTGTCACGTTCACTGATTATCATAGGTTCTACCTCGCGTATACGAATGACGTTGTTGCAGATGTTGATATTTGGAATGTGGACATTTTTTTTTGTTCACTCTGCCGCCCCACGGATTCGCACGAGATATTAAAAATAGCGATGCTATAACGTGTCGACTAATCAATTGCCGTCATTCTTTGTGTTTAGATCAGTTCTAATTCAACTGTATAATTAATACGCCACTAATAATCTAGGCCTCATAACATACTACTGACGGATCGCTGGAATTCTCATGATATTCCGTACGACTATTTTTTTCACGCCCTTCATTTATAAACAATCAAAAGGTCTTTTTTGTAAAAATTATTTCCAAAACATTGCCGAATCGCGCGGAAAAAAAATCCCTCGGTCTTTCCACACTTTCCGCATCGTTTCGATCGACCGAGTTATCTTCGATCGGCCGAGAACGTCCAAAAATCAGGCTCGTAAATTAGCTCGATCACTCGCGACACCTGTCATCATCGATCTCTTTGTTTTCGACTCACCTATCGCGACACGCCGAACCACTAAATTATTGAAAGCCGTCGCAACAGACCCCCCCGAACGAACACTTCCCTTCCTCACCGCGCCCCGGTGCTCCGCCGATTCTCTCCCGCGCGTCGGTCACTGCATCGTGCATACATATATATACACATATGCGACAACAGCCATCGGCCCCGCGTAACTTTTGTCCCGTGGATCGCGCGCGCGTCTCTGTGTGTGCACACCCGGCCCCCCCCCGCCCCCCCGCCCCCCCCCCCCCCCCCGTCCCCCTGCAGCGCGCGGATAGCCATCAATCTCGGAAAACCCGGGGAAATGGAAGCCCCCCGAGCGCCCCCGAAACGGTCGGAGAGAGAGCTGGTCCCGGGCCCGCCCGATATTTCGCCAACATACGGTCGCATCTCCGCCCCGCAGCCCTCGGCCGCTCGGCTTCATTAACTCTCTCAACCCCTTTTGCCCATTCCGCGCGACACCGCAGAGAGAGAGCGTCCGTATTGTACATACACGAGCCAGTCATTCCTGAGGCGCGGCAGATGCGCCCAAGTCAGACACACAAACCATCAGCGGCAACCCCATCGGCGGGCCACAGCTATCTCCCGCTCGGCTAGTAGTGCTGACAAATTACTCTTCTCCCTCGGGCTCTCTTTCCCCGTGCGCGCACGGTGTGTACGTATGAACGACACTTTTCCACCCGCAAATGCTCATCGCGCGCTCGTTTGGACGTTAAAGAGGGGCCGGCGGGGGGGGGGTGGTGTGTGTGATGCACGGAAGGTATACGAAACGGGGGCCGGACGGAAAAAAGAAGGGCGGTCGGGATGCGCCCCGTGTCTGTATACACCCGTTATACATCCAGCGGGAGTGATATATTTCGTGGGTCGTGTTTTTGCTCGTTCGCTGCCTCGATGATTTCGATCCCGGCGCGGGCACTTTTTGCGTTTTGCTTCTCCCGCGTGTAATAGATAATGGTCGCGATGACGCGGCTGCGCTTTATCGCGTTCTCGTCGCCCGAGAGTTTTTTTCTTTTTCACGACCGATGTTTGATCGGAATATTGGAGCACCGCGAAACCTCTCGCGAGGGCCACAGAGAATAACTTGTGTCATACGGGTGCGAAGGTCCAGCGCGTACAGCTGGTCAAGATGTGAGAAAGAAATTAACAGGGATCCGCGTGAGTGTATATGATACAGGGCCCTGCGTAAACACGTCGCACGCGGACAAATCTTCCCCATGCATATTTTCCGCATCCGTGTATGCCGAGCGAAAGCTCGTCACGTCCTCCCTCGCATTTGCGGCGAAACGCATCGCGAGACGATACGCGTCGTCTTCGCAATCGATTCGGGGGTGAGGGGAGCTTTTGCGATCGCTCTGATAACGCGGGGTCGATCTGCGCACGCACGCACACACGCGCACGACGGGGAACTGGTGGTGCGGTACGTGCAGGGACGATGCTGTACATAGTGTGAAGGAGAGAGAGAGAGAGAAGAATGGGAAGGGAGAGGCTCTGATGCGCCGGTGCGCTCTCGTCTGCTCCGCGTCGCCGCAGGATCAACATAGAAATGAACTGATTTCCTTCCCATTATCTCTCTCCTTCCGATCCTCCCGTCAGCCCCTTTTCTCTCTGTATCTGTTTCTCTCTCCCGAGGCGGGGAAAGCCCCCCCCGTCTCTCGTGCTCTTTCTCGTACGCTTAACTTTTACGACCTCGGCGGGGTATGTTTATAATAACATTTTGCCGCTTTCGCTCGAGAGGTGGTGGGTGATTTTTGGATAAAATGATTTGAAATTTTTCCTTCCCAATGTTCTGCTCTTGCGATTCGATGCTTGTTGTAGCTGCATGCCGATTTTGGGTTTTCAGGTCGTTTTTGATCGTAATTTGATCGCTATTCAAGTACTCACTTTGACAAGTGACTAAATTTATATAAAATTTACGCTTTTACAAATACGACTGGTATGTTTATTATCGGGGCAAAAAGTTCAATTACAGCATACATAACAATATGTGCGAAAAAATATTCTTTTTTTAAAATAGAAATATCTTGAATGTGATACTTGATTCTATAATGTTGAATTGCATCAGATTGTGGAGAAAAATATTTCAAATACTTTACCGTACTAGTATTGGGTATTCATGGGCATACAATGTTTCTATAATTCAATACTTTGTCATGGATCGTAAATGTTTTGCTATCCTTGCGTGAAAACCGAATCTTCTCTATTTTTGTTAGTTATTGTTTTGATCTAAAGTGTTGGTTTACCTTCCGAGAAAACAGTGTACCCTACGATTAAAAAAATTACGCGTTTCAATGAATTTTTTTGTTTAAAATCAAATAAACATTCTGTTTATAAATCCCATGTAAATTAAAATGTATGATATAAAAATGACAATAGAGCCAGGCCCAAAGTTTTCGGCTAGTTTGGACCTCACATAACATGGGAGAAATAATAGAAATATACCAAACATACTCCAAAATATCCCGTTTTTGACTCATGCATATAATATTATGTAGTCAATTTACTGACTTCACAATGTATACATTATTATCCTGTTACTTGTACTACTTTTATATTGTTACAATTACATTATATATACGTATATGGTGTAAGATAAGTTTACTCACAAAATATATCTTCCTAATTTCTTACTCTATTGTTGATCGCTTACTGCTCAGTAGAATACGTGTTCACTCGATGGATGACTAGATCACACTGTGAGCTTAGTCAGCTGAGTGAGTCAGTTGTCATAGACCTACCTGAGCTGCGCACTCTATATAAGTACCGCGCAATGAGCTGCGCAGCTTACCAAATACTGTGTTAACAGTGTGATCTAGCCATTCGTCGAGTCAACACGTATTACACGGATCAGTGAGCGATCAACAACAGAGTAGGAAATAAGGAGATTATGTTTCGTGAGTAGACTTATCTTACACTTGAAACCTAAACCTAAATGGAGTAGTTTTTAATAACTTAATAACGTTTACGTATATAATGTAATAAAACAATAGGTTATGCAACAATAATGTCTTCATATTCGGTTTGTTTATAATATAAGATACACATAATGAAAAAAACTCGGACTACAATTGTTTTAGGAAATAGATTTGTTTCACTGTCCAAATCACACCTAGTTACACTTTTTGCTTTCCCAAAACGTAAGGCATTTCAAACAAAGAGAATTGCAATCATCCACGAGCCACCCATGGATATTAAACAACCGCGAAAAATTGTTCCACAAGAGCTTATAAGATCCCTCCGTCCCCCGCCTCTCCGCGGAAGATTCTCAGGCCGTTATAAATACGCACAAACAAACGAATCACGTTCTGTTGAGCCTAAATCGAAAAACTCGGAAAAGAGCAGTGCACACAGCCCCCCGGGGCGTGTCGATGTGTGAGAAAACCCCGGCTCCGAAATCACTCTCTCTCTCCCCGGCGGCAGGCCCTCGCCGCAGGAACTTGTAACGCGATACACCCTCGCGCCGCAGGGCATCAGCATCGTACAATTGTATACGACTTCCATGCGGTGCGGCGCTGCAGCGCCAGGCAGTCTGCCCCCGAGATTTGCCCCCTTCGTGTGTATACACATGCGGAAAAAGGGAATCCGGCGGTGTAGTAGGCGATGCGCGATGCGTGCGTGGAAAACCGAAGGGAAAGCCTCTCTCTCTCTCTCGGGTTACTTATAGCACCCACACGTGTTCCGGTAAGCATAGCGGTTGGCTCGGCACGTCAAGTTGAAACTAAACAAATTGCCGGACAGCTATGCGCGCGTATCGCAGGAGGGCCCCGAGACGTGCTTCCACCCCCCCTCGCGGCCCTCCTCCTTTACGTGCTTGTTACTAACTAGTCGAGGCTCTTCCTGAACCTATAAAAAAGGGCGATCGGAAGGCATTTGTCATGCGCGCTTTTTGAACCCCGTCCGCAGAGGGCTGGGCCTGTACCGCATCAATGTTTCTCCCTTCCAACTGATACTGCATCCAGGGTGTGATGATTCGCGTTTTGGTGTCGAACAAGGCTGCGTTTGTACGTGAGATATATACCCACGCTCGTTGTTGTTGTTGTTGTTTCTCTTATAGGAGGCCATACGTGCATACCCATACAACTATTGACAAAGAGCAAAGAATCTTTTTAATATTTCGATATAATATATTGTTGGACAGTTGTATACGAATATCAACACGCGTAAATTTGTTCGATGCACCGCAATCAAACTCCATACTTTTTACATTGATTTCCGTCACGTAAAATAACAATTTTAGGCTCTTGATGAAAAAAACATCGAAAATAAAAGAAAAAAGTTTCCGGTGAACGGCCCCAGCCCCAACGTATACTGTAGCAGCAGCTATAATAGCGATATATGTATAATATACATGGCCAAGTATACGGTAGTCATCGTCGGACGTATATAGCAGCTTACTAATAAACGACTTCCTAAGGAAGCGAAGGATTAGAAGATTAAGGGTGTCCGGGTCTCTCTCGCCGCAGCAGAAGCACGCGCCTAGAGCTTTTCTCGACGCCTCGCACAGGTGCCCCCGCCCATCCCTTCACGCGCGTTCCCCGCCGTTCGACCCCCCCCCCCCACTCTCTTCCGTCCTTTCCCCTCGTCGCTCTCTCTCTCTTTTGAACGTCTTTTTCAAGCCCCGGGAGCTGTTTGCTTCGGTAATTACCGAGCGAGACGTCTTTTTCTTCGCTTCGATTAGTACGTGCAGTATACGTTATACATAAAAGACGTGCACTAATAGCTGCGTTATAAAACTTTGGGTAGTAATTAGTATTGTGCGTTTGGATTTTTTCATCTTGATACCCTGTATGCGAAGAAAAGTTTTATAGTAAAAATTATTAGGAAAAATTAACATTATCTAATATTATTGAATCCTTCGTAATGCGAGTTATGCATCCTAAATTTCTTGGTGGTAATGTTTCCAATAACACTTTGCTCCATGTATACAATACACTCACGCTGTTCTAGGATATTAGATCAAGTTTTTGGATTTTTCAGATCATTATTTGTCAGACAATTGTATATGATACTTTGGTAACAATTCTTTGGTATATTGTTCAATGATTTTCATCAGATTAATATTTTAAATTATTATTTATATAAATGAGAGAATCGATACGAAGAGTTAAAAAAAAGAGTAACAATGATTCATCTGAAAGATCGAGATCACCAACCCGCACATTACAACTCATTTTTCATCCATCAAATTTCACGATCAGCAATGGGGTGTCAAATTTTGTGTAACGTGAATTTGAAAAAAAAAAATGAATAATTATATACTCTTCCCGCGAAATAATTCACTTTTAATATCACCCCGCAGCAATATATACTTGCGTAAGCTCACTGCATTATGCATGCAACGAATCCCCGAGCTAATGTACCCTAAGAACACGTCTCCCCAGCCCACAATGCACGCGATACACATTTTCAAAAAAGAACAGAAAAAAAAGACCCGAGAGAAGGTGCACGACGAAACGTGAATGATGAACGACCGATAGCGCCTCGCACAAAAGGGCGATTCCCCACGAATTAGGTCGCATTACACGCTAGACCGGCTTCTCTCCTCTAGTGCGGAAAAACGCACACAGACGGGCAATAACGTATTATATGCGGAGAGAAGGAGCCCGTGGACCCTCGTCACACCCCAGGAGTAGGGAAATTTTCGGGACCACGGCCTTCTTTCCTTCGCTCGGAGCGACACGCGTCACTAAACACCGCCCATCCGCAGTCTCTTTCTCTCTCTCCCGGTTGCGCACTTATGTGTGACTTTGGGCCATTTGTACGTAAACGTATACCATACGCGCTCATGCACGTGTCGGATGCTGATATGTTCACGCTCGGGGAGCATGGCTTTTTCGCTGTCGGTCGGCGAAGTCCAGGTCAAGTGTACGAATTTCCGGCGGGTTTCGTAAAAGATGGAGTGTGCGTGCTGTATACATTTGTGTATGACGTTGGATGCGTGAAAAATGCACGAGCGATTGAGCGTCGAATTAGATCTTACAGTTGTACGTGGTGACGAGGGGCGCGGGAAATCTTTGTGCTGGCAATAACATTTTCCTTGGAGGAACAAACAGTACTTGCAGACGTATCATCAAGACGTGCTTCGAGGCCTATTATACTCTCCGACGACTGCAGAAACTCAAACAGGACGTCGCGATTTTCACATAGCTACCTTACACGTGGAAACCGGGAGGGAAAAAAGAGCAGAGACGGGCGCATAACTCGCGCTTGGCAGGGAAAAATGAGCGTCGCGCGGAACGAGGGGGGAGGGGGGAGGGGGGGGGGGTCGAGAAAAAAAGGGAAAAATCAGCTGCCGGGGAAAAAGCGGGGCGAAAACGCGAGCGAGCCAAATCCCGGGGAGCTTAAGCCGCGGCTGAAATATACGTACATCTCGCGCGCGCGGCTATATATGTACGAACGGCGAGCGGCTGTGACGACTTTTTTCGTCTTCGCGCGCGCGCTGCAAAAAAAAAAGATGCCGGGGATGTGCGGGGAGAGAGGGGGACTGCGTGGAAGCGCAGGGGAACAAGAGAGTAATGAATAATCGTCGGGAGGCAGCGCCGTTTTCTTCCCGGATGCTGCAGCGCGTCGTTCGTTTTTCGCGCTCCGCTCTTGATTTCCTCTTTTTTTTCGTACGCGAGGCTCGTGCGTGTACTTATTTCGGATTTCGTCGTTATTTTGTGGTCGCTGTAGCTCATCCCCACATAGCTTTCGGGCAGCAGGAGACAAATCAGCATTGTAATTCAATTTTCATGAAGACTGCGTGTACAGATTTAAAAATATTCAATCTACCTACCGTAACAACCGAATACTCTCGAACAATTTATTTCTGAATGACGCTGATCGTATTCCATTAGAATACACTTTCCACTTATGATGATTAAAGAAATTCGAAGGATAAAAAATCTCGCAAGATTCTAAAATTCAAAGGTACGTCCTTTCATTCGGTAACAGTGTCTCTGGATTACCACAAGTTTTCGTTGAACCCAGACGTTCGTTCAGGTTGTGTTCCGCGAGGAAAGAAACAAAAAAAAGTAAATCAGCCGATTGTCAAGCAGATTCGAACAAACAGCGCTGACAAGGCAGTCTTTGTGCACAAAAATCCAAAACTCGTGAGCACAGTAAATCTTTCATTGCGCCGACAATCCAGTTCTCGAGTGTCCCGCACCTCCGTGGACCCTGCATACGTGGAAGGGCGAATCCTGCCGGCTGACGCAGAGTGACTTATGCATCAGAGTTTTTCCGAACGCGGCCCGTTTCTCTCGCTCCCCTCGCCCGCAAGTATATCTAATTTCTCCGGTAACGAGCATCGCTTTGATCCCGTTGGGGAGAAAGTTGTCCGATCCGTCGACCCTTTTTCCCTTGAAACATCGATTCGTGCAGGCCACGACTGTTCGATTCCTCGAACGAGCGCACGGTGCGAGCCGTGGCTCCGGGAAGAGACCGCTCGGCCTTTCCGCTTCCAGTCGGTGGGAACTAGTATGCTGCGACTCTCAGGAGCGGAAAATTCGTCAACTCTATCGGCGAGTCCACGAAAACCTCGGTGGTAAATCACCGCTCGAGCGAGAGTCAACCCAACAATCGACGAAAGGAAGACCGGAATTCCCACATAATTTTCCCTCCTTCCGCGTCGCGGTCGTCGTCGCCGCGCACATAAATTTCCACGCACCAAACGGGCCCCAAGATCCACTCGGGGGCGCATTGTTTACGCAGAGGGTCGCGGCGAGGGCGGGCAGCGGGGGGAAACAGCGTGTCTCCACGCCCGATGCTCTCCCGAGGCAAGGTACGCAATCACCGCGCGATGTAACACACCGCTGACGACGTATCCGGGCTCGAGGAGGCGTTCGAGGGGCCTGGGCAAACATCGGCGGAGAAAAAGCGCCGGTCGCTGCGCGCGGTCGTACACGTGTTTTTGGGGAGAGGAGCGGGCTTGTTTGTTTGTTTCTCCCCAAGATCACGCGCGGATGGATGCTCAGGCGTCCGGTTCCCATGCGGGGTTGTATACTGCCTCACGGCTCGGCTCCCCGATCCGCTGTTTGCGCAGGTTGCGGGGGGCATATCGATCGGCTCTATTAGCCGCGAGCGTCTTTGTTTTCCCTCTTTGGTGCATTACCATGATATTATCATGTTCTCGGTGCGAGTCCGATTAGCGTTAAAATAACATGCACGTGCTCGATGTACGAATCGTCTCGTAATCACCGTCGACCAGCCAAGCGCCCGCACGCTTGCCGCAAAAAACTCGGGAGGATTAAGATGCCCGAAATCGTTTCGAAATAAAAAGAACAAGGAACCCTCCTCTCGTCCCGCCGTCGGCCGATGCGTCTCGCGCGTGTAAGAAAATTTTTCAAAGCGACAGCTGCTCCGAGGCGAGAAAAAGGAGAAGAGCCGGGAGAGGGGGGAACAAAAAAAAGAGAGAGAGAGACGGAGAAGTCAGCGCTTCGCGGTACTCAGCCGTGGCGCTATAAATCAGCCGGGGAGTTATGCGCGCCGACTAATCGCTCGGCCCCTCCTTTGTGTCTCTTTTTCTCGGCGGCTGCTGCCGCGGCTTCACCGAATTTAACCAAACGGAGCCGAACGGGCGCCTCTAAACGGAGGCCGATTAACGTGTCAGTCGCACGCGACTGCGAGGACGATGACAGCTTTTTTTACATACCTCCGCTCTCTTTCTCTATACGTTGCATACGCTGTGTTTTCTTTCACTGTTTGCTTCGAGAGGCTCTTATGGGAGTCCTGTGCCATTGATCAACAGCACTATTCTCTGATAACGAGATTCATTCGACGATTGCTTGTAGTTGCTTATAGTATATTTGTTTTGCTTCTTTCACTAAATGTACATTTTACCAAGTGATGGAACAAATGCACTGATCACCGGAGCAAAAAACTGTATTTGTAACGTATCAGTCTGATGAAAGATGTATATGCTTCAGAATCATCTTCTTGACGTTTAAAAACTATTCTCTTGGTTGAGAGCATCAAGAAATATTATAAAGACCAATTTTACACGGAAAAACAGATTTTTTTGGCATACGAGCATGGTAAACCTCTCGTTGAACCTCTTGAATCGCAAACAATAGCAGTTCAGTGCAAAGAAGAAATTATCTACTAACTTAAAGCTATGCTCGAATAAGATTAACCGAGCGAGCCCCGAAATTTATCACGCACGTGCAATATATACTCGAAAAACTCTGAGCGTCATACTTTTTTCACTATGCCTAAAATATAATGGCACATTTGTGAATCAATGATGGTTGAAAATTAAATCAGAAATTATCACACTTCCCCTTGACATTTTACAGAATGGGCGCAGAGCGACTTCAGGGACGAAACGACCAACGGCCTGGCCAGACTGGACGCGGCAGCACACACGCCAGGCGGTAGCAATCCGAGTACGCCAGGTGCGACCTCGACGACGCCGTCCCACGGTTTCTCAGCGACGCAGTCTCGGAATCGTAACAACGTTGGTCAGAGAAACGACGTTCGAAAAGGTACCGTTTGGAGAGGGAGGCTCCTTTAATGTACTCAAATAGAACTTATTTTTGTCATTTTACGGCACAAGCCATCGTTGGATCGTAGCGTCTAACTTTATTCGTTGCAAGCCATCTTTTCGAAATTAAAACACTATTGCCCCCTACTCTTGCCCTCCTATAAATCAATCAAATGGCGTGAAAATTACCATTCCTGGGGTGCACCTACCTCGCGTACCGAGTGACTGCGAGTCAAAATAACGAATTCCTTGCTCCAACCATCGTCAAAATATTTTCGTTTGAAAAAAATCTGCACTCCATACAGATTTCTCCATTTTCGGTAAAAATTTGAAATTAACGTTTCGATCCAAATCCACGAAAATGTGTACATCAAACCTCAAAACTTGTAAAAATGAGTTGAAAACATACTATTTGACTTCGATAATGTCACTACTCCTCGCACGGCGTGTCCCCCACGGCCCGTGGCTCTTGGATCATCGAGATCCAGCCTACCGCGATCCAGAACCGACTTCCCCTTGGTCGACAAAACGTTATCAAAGAGCAGAGTCTCGGCGCGGACTCGCGAATCGAAAAGCGCGACCCTCCCCGCGTGTAATCTCCCCGGCCGAGAGGGCAGCAGATCCCGAACCGATGCCCCGGGCGCGCCGGATTCATTCCTCGCTACCCACGATTATTAGTCAGCGTCTCGTGATTGCTGCCGTATCGTGCTCTCCGTACGGTCGTGGGTCGTCCTCTCCCGCAGCGATCGAATATTGCCGAGCAACGCTTCTCCAAACGCTCACAGCTACACTTCGACCGCTGCAGTCCAAAGGATCATCGATCTCGATAGAGCCGCGCGCGAGGTAGATTGGGCGCGGGGATCGGGACGGGGCACCCATCCACTTGTCCGAATCGGCGGGGGACGGCCCCCCCCCCCCCCCTCGCCTCACCTGTCAACAGTCGGAACAAAGGACCGCCCGCCGCGATCGCTCCTCGCGCGAGGTCCCCCTGCGTAACGATGCGCGCCACTGTGCGTCGAGTACAAACATCGGGGGCGCGATCGGATGGAAACAAAAAAGGAGAGAGGCGCCCCGGGAGGTCGGCGCGCGTTGATCGATGGTCGTCTCGTTTGTCGCGGGGCGCTTACCACGCGAGGGAGTCGATCGGGCTTTCGTTTGGGGACGTTTGGAAATTCAGCTCCGCCGAGGTGAGGATTTGTTTAATCAGTACCCGAACGCGAGTTTGAACCCGTGAAACGGAGTTGAGAATCGGTGGGCTGGATTGTTCACGCCCGTAATCATGCGTTTCTCATTCGGCGTCGATGTATCATCGCCGGGGGGGGGGGGGGGTTGGAAAGCGGCGCCGGCCGGGCTGGATGGAAAAAAGTTGGCGGCTGGATCGCGCCGAGTGACGGATGAACCCACGGGCCATATGTTCTCCGTCCTTCTACGGTATACAGTCGCATGTTTCGGAGCGCGCGTGGAAAAAAAACACCGACGCCCCATGATTTGCCGTTTTTTCGACGATCGATCCAGATAACTGTGCACGATTACGGAGAAGGAGCGGCATTGCCGTGAAAATTCGGGAGCGTGATGTCTCGAAACGTTGCAGGTGGGCGCGCGCCGATCGAGGTGAAGCACGAGATGACGGGCACGGTGGTGTCACCGGGGGTCGACTCGGACGACAAGGACGGGAAGAAGGGGAAACGGCAGAGGCGGCAGAGGACGCACTTCACGTCGCAGCAGCTGGCCGAGCTCGAGGCGACCTTCAACAGGAATCGGTACCCGGACATGACCACCAGAGAGGAGATCGCCATGTGGACGAACCTCTCGGAGGCGCGAGTCAGGGTACGTATATATCGTTCTGCGCTTTGTTCGTTGTTTTTACTATTCTTATTTTTTTTTTTTTTTTTTTTTTTTTTTTTTTTCGTATATATCGGCCGCCGCTTGGTGCGTTGTTTTCACTATCCTTATTTTTTTTTTTTTTTTTTCGGTCGATTCACGAGGAGATGAATGTGATGCTCAAAGAGCGGTGTACGTCCTACGAAACGTTTGATACCTTTGATCGACAGTACAAGACTCGAGTGCTGAATCGAAACGACTGTGAGAGATTGAAAGTGCGTTTTGAGAGAAAACAGACTTGCAGAGCGAGCGCGTCGTGGTACAACGACTTCATTTATCCCGAAAATATCGATTGCGGGACGAGCATCCGCGAGCGATGGCGTACCTATATACTTGCGCTCGGGAAAAAACTCGATCGGGCACTCGATAAAACATTCTCGAGTGATTAATGAAATTCAAACATTTGCACACGCTTGACGTATGGGCGCACAAAGCGAGTAACCGACTGAAGAACCCGCGTATACCAGAGTCGCGAGCAGCAAAAAGCCGCGGACGGGCGGCGCATCGCCCCGGGTCGCAGCCGGCCGTCCTTTCGTCCTCCCCCGTCGTAACTTTGCGAAATCTACCTGCCCCCGCAGAGCCCGCGGAGCGCGTCGCTCGCCACCTCTTCATTAAACGCACGCGCTCGCCTCGCACGTACGTACAGCGCATATATATACGTGCCGAACGAGCGCAAAGCCGAGGTGCGGGCCGCGCGTATATAACCGCCGTATATGTACACCCTGAAAGGGCAGTTCAGGGGGGGGGGGGGCGATTTTGCATTTATAGAGGCAGCGCGCATCCGCCGCGAGGGAGGAACAACGAGCTGCTCCCCGACAACCAAAAGGGGTACACGGAGGTCGGCGGGAATGCGGGACGGGGGGAGGGCCAGCGGTCGCGCGGCCATATATGCAGAGGAGCGGGCTTTGGGCCCTGCTGCCGCCGCCGCGCCGGTAAGCCCCCCCCCCCCCACCCCCCTATGGATTTATAGAACCGCGCACGCGGGGTATACACAGATATACGCGTGTGCGGTGGTGCGGCCGCGCCGGTGCAAAGCCACGACGTTATACGCCGCGCGGTAATAGCGGCGGCGGTGGTTATACCGAAATTCCGCGAATATTCCGCTGCCCCGCGATTCACCTCTCCGTCCGTCCGTCCGCCCCCTTCGCTCCGCGTGCTTCTCTGCGTGTTTCCTTCTTGCGCATCTGTTATCACATACTGCTTGCGCCCCTGCGAGTGACGCGCACTCTGAAAACCCGTTGAATGAAGCGCGTATCGCGCGGTGGCTATTTTTCATCCGACTCGGGCTCGGACCGTCGATTC
>JAPYYV010005414.1:0-15431 GCA_030522625.1 Copidosoma aretas | reverse complement strand
TTTTTTTTATTATTTTTTTTTTTTTTTTTTTTTTTTTTTTTTTTTTTTTTTTTTTTTTTTTTTTTTTTTTTTTTTTTTTTTTTTTTTATACATCAATTTACATTTTATGCATCTAATACACATACGTAGTTTAGGAAACTTCTTCACACAGGGACACATACCCTGGCTTGTGTTGCTCCTGTACGAGGTGTCGCCGTCCCCTATTACCTATCTATACGCTTACGGATGGTGTGTTCATGTGCGAGCTATCGTCGTCCTTCTTAAATTCTTATATACTTTATGGTGCTTTTGTAAGTACACTATCTTAACGTCGTGTGTACACCTTATTGTTATTCTTTGTGTTCAGGACGGACGAATTACTGATACTTTTTCCTTTTATACTTCGTTATTGTAAATAAATTTTTGACTTCACACATAATGATGGTGTTGGTTGTGCTCTTTATGTAAATTCCGTTTGCCATGACTGTCTCGATTGGCGCATTGTTTTCGCATCCACATTGTAAATGATTAATAAGAAATTTTTATGAAAAGACCTTTTTGTTGTATATTTACTTACATGTTTTGTTATTATTTTACATTGTGTCATGCGATTATTCTATGTACAGTTATAATTTATAGATTTTCGATCCTGAAGAGGCCGTTAGTAAAACGGCGAAATATTGATGTAATTAATAAACAGTCATGCTCCAATCACTTAGTTTTTGTTGTATATTATTAGGAGTAATAACAATTGCAAATTGCAATTCTGCTCCAAAATAATGCTTTCTTAAACGCCTTTATTTCTTTTAAGAAAGCATTTTTTGGTGCAGAATTGCATTTCAGGCAGCTTCTTACTCTTTATGTGTTTTCCTCAAAAGCTTTAAAAAAAAGTTGAAACGAATTTGGTGAGGAACAAACTATCATCGGTCGAAAGACAAATGGTCAAACTAACACTAAGTATGACTTTTTTGCTTAGCTCCTTCGATGAAAACAATAAAAATGAAAAACTACTGGAGGTGCAAATTCAAATATAAAAATGAATTTGCAAGATATTTTAATCATAATCTAGTTATAGATATTTAAGATTATGCAGTGTAAAAAATTGGCAACTAGTAATTTTTAATTTGCAAAATTAGGACACAAATTGTTTTCGCCCCGAGATCGATCAAAAATCATTCATACCGGCAGCAGATGTTTCTCATAAAAAAAAGCTTGATATAACTTTTTTTTTTTATTCTAGATAGGCAGCTACTAAAGGATTAGAATCGGCTTGTTCAATGAGTAACAAAGACAAAAGTTACATCTGCATGCCCATGTGCAAATGCTCAAATGTATACACATAATGCTTACAAATTAAATGAGCAAATGTATTATTTGACCACATAAATGCAGGTGTCCTGTGGAATATTTTGCTGGTGTGGACCCAATAGTCTCAAGCTTATTCATTTTGAGATTAATAATATTTCTGGATAGATTTAAAATCCTTTTTATTTTGTAGCTAGCATTTAACTTAAAATTGGAGAAAAACTATTTGCATGGACATGTGCAAATAAAATACACAAAATGCTTAAATTAAATGAACAAGTGTATCATTTGATCACATAAATGCAGGTGTCTGATAGGATACTTAAAGAGAGAGAGGATTAAATTAAAGTCTCAAGCTTATTCATCTGGAGGAGAGTCATTTTAATGAAGAAACTTAAAATCCTACAATTATTTGATGTGTGACATTACTTTTTAAACACGCAGTAAGAGTCCAGTCACCTGTCAAATAATTACACCTTCATGGACATGTAAAAATGAAATAGTTGATTGATAGAGTTAATTCAATTTTTCAAAAAATGTGTAAAGTGGCATCTACTGAAATGAAAACGAACTGGATTTTACTATCGTCAGTATGTACTATATATATATACTCGTATGTATGTATGTATATAAAATTGTGTCACAAAGGTTAGGTTTTTGGTTTCTTCAAGTTGGGAGCACTGCGCTGAGCTAATCAGTTTGCTCCCACGTCCTCTTAACTATTAGTTTTTGAGTCTTCAGTATACGACTTCCGAATGAACCTTTGAATCTATAGTTTAAGTATGCTTTTCGATCACTGAATTTTCACTTGAATTTTCCTCTTTTTTCTCTTTGGATCTCGCTCTTAACAATCATTTTTTGGCACCTTTTGAATTCTTAAAATGTAACTGTCCGTAACTAGTATATACTAATTCTGTATTTTCTTGTCAGTCTTTGATTACGCTTACAAAATTTAAGTGTGATTTATCGGTTTGTGATTAAAGTATGCTTGTGTCAGTATTATTTTATATTTCACTATTTTTTCACATCACAATTTTATATCAGTATTTTTTCATGATAACGATAAAAAGCATTCAGTAAGGTATTTTCCATACGATAAATTTTTAGTAAAAAAGCTATTTACCGAACGAATGTGTCCTTGGAAAATACCATCTTATACTTCTTGAGGTTCATTCAAGACAATTCTAAGACATTAAAACAAAAATCTTTTAAATAATGAAATTGGCGTTTTTTCTAATAAAATTTGATATTTTGAAATGAGAGTTTGTTAGGCAGAGATTTCTAGACGGTATAAATTTATGGTGTTACTTGTAGCATTATGAAAATATTGTAACTACTTGGAAAACATTTCCATTAATCTGAAGTAAATTCTTTCATTTTTTGTCAGATCATCAATCAGATCCCTTAATTCTTATATCAAGTCTATGCTGATAAAATGCTAGAATGTAGGCCCTTTATAGATTGCTTATTAGGTCTGTAACTTTAATATCATTAATGACATTGTGGTTTTAGAGAGGTACATATAAAGGTTTCTTTTTTCCATTTTGACACCAGGATTGTCTTTATTTAAGTTATCAATTACCAAGTCTCATGTCGGATCTACTTTATGTTATAATTTACTATATTCTTAAAAAAAAAAATATAAAGTGATTTTTTAATTATTTCACTTGGTTTTCGTGATGTATTGGCAACTTTAGGCCTTTTTTAATCCTTGTACTTTTGTATATAAACGATCATCTGATAACAAATTTGAGACAATTTAATATTAGGCACACATTTTTACAAGTATATTAGTTAACTAAAAGAATTACACTTTCCCTAGCACTGGTGTTCACGAGTTACATCTGGTTAAAGGGTTAAAGAATCGAGAAGATACTGGCAAAAAATAAGAAATGTTTGGCAATGCTGAAAAATAATGTTTTTTTTAACATTATATGTGAGTTTGAATTTTTTCAATATTTTTTTCAAGACGTTTAAAAAAAAAAAAAAATTTTGATTTCACAATTTAACATTGGCTCTTACGGGGGGCAGTAAATAAATTTCATGTGATGTAAATATCTTTGAAAATTGCTTGTGTACTTATTTTTTTAAAATTCATTTATCTTTTTAATAGACAACTTATTTTCAAGTATACAGGAGAACTTTTTAAATTGCTTTAAAAAGTTTAAATTTATTTAAATGATAGTCTAAGTACATTTTAATTACTAACCTTGATAAGAAACTGTGTTAAATTATAGAAGAAAATGATTTTTTTCTCGGAACCATGTCTGGAGAAAAACGGCCTGAGGGGTCTACGGACGCAGCCACTAAGCAAAAAAAATACACTTATATATACATACATATATATATAATCTGAACAAGATCTGAGTGTCGACGTGACAACTGCCACTCTTACAGTCAGTGCCATGGTGCGGGGAGAGACTACTCGATTAGAAATTTACCCTATGGCACGTATATGGACCATGTGTGGTGCCAGAAAGTTAGTATATGGACCTCTATAATGTCTATAGTGACGAAAAAAATCTTCAAATATTTTTTTAGTAGAAAGGGTTTTTTGAGAAATGTTGAACAAACCAAAAAAAGGCCTTTTAGAAAATCGGTTATTCAAAAATTCTCAGAACACATAGGATAACTTTACAAAAAGCTTTATCTTCTTCAAGAGCTAATCTAAAACTTAAATATACGGCGTTTTTTTTTAACAAGTTAAAGTATAGAAAAAATTAATTGCAAGAACGGCACTCTTGTGCTTTAGTTAGTGGCTAGTGGTGGGTTGCTGCTAATCTCAAAACGCCCCTGTACGCCCGATTCCGCAAAAAAAAATGTCACACTGTTTTACATTTTTTCCTACTTTAAAAATATGTTCTTTATATTATTGAATACAACTATAAAAAATTATAACATCGCTGATACATTAAATTATAATCAAGGAAATAATGATTTATCGAATAGTATTTTGCTAAAATACACATGATGTTTGTTGAATGCTTGTGTCATACTACAAGTGTGATCCGTACAATGTCAATGTTTTTAAGTACTATGTCGACAAATGATTATTAAAGAAATGATTTTTTTATTTTATATACACATCAAGTAGATTACAAACATTCAACTTAAGCCATGTTGTTTAAAATAAACTGTCTTATTGATTCGGAGACAAGTCATCATCTTGTATTTTTAGAATATCAACAGTTATAGCGTAATCATGAGTCGTCATTGCCTTATACTACTTTAAACACTTTGATAAAACTCCTAATGCTAAAAAAATTCCGGCCGAAGGGCAAAAGTGCGGTTTTTTGCAATTGATTATTTTTATACTAACATTCGCTAAAAAAAAATTCCATTGAAATGAGTTTCAGAATAACTTTAAAAAAAAGGCTTCTTGTAAAAATATTCTACACAAACTCAGAATTTTATTTATAAACCTTTTTCGGAAAGGCCTTGTTTTCATTTTCTGTTAATTCCTCGAAAATTTTACAACTGATTTTTTTGAAATCTGGTTCGTATATTCAAGGCTGTAAACCTTATGTAAATATCCAAAAAAATTGGAAAAGACATAATTTTTAGCTATTGCTCCTGATAAGGTAGTTATGTTTAGACCTAATGGGATATTTATTACGTTAAATTTAACAAATAAATAAATTAAAGTGTCCACTTTTAAATTCGAATGTGCTAACTCTATTCAACTATATGAGAAAGCAATACTTTACTGGATAGATGTCATGAAGAGAAATCAATCAAATCTTTATAATTTTTAGTAGATACAATTTCGATCAACCATTCTGATCATTATGTCCTTCTTGTCGCAAAAAAGTTTGAATTTATTATAAAACCATAGGGTAATTAAATGTAAAGTACTCTATTAATTATGATTATTAACCGATTGTATAGAATTTAAATCAATCTTTATGTTATGTCTTGGCTTTTTATCAGAGTTTTTTATCATTTTTCCTTTAAATGCAGCTTATTCTTTTTTAATTGCACACTTGTATTAACCACCTTATTATACTAACGACAAGAAACTCTTTGATATTTTCTATTCGGAACTATTTTCAAGTATTACAAATCAAATATAAGTGAATCTATAACAGTAGATATTTTAAATATACGACATGACAAGAATAATTACTATTATTAAATAGATGTATAATGAAAAGCGTATTCAAAGCTCATAAAAATTCATTTTAGACGTATTTTTAATGCGCATTTTTTATACTGGACTATTTTTCTTTGTCAAATGCATAGTATTTTTTGTAAAACGCAAAAAACCGTTTATAACTGTTTTTTACCATTTTTTGACCAGTTGCATGACAATGGAGCCATGTCTCAATATAATTTCTTATTTATCACGTTGTCGCCTAATAAATAAAAATAATTGATTCCAGTTCACAATTTTACTCGTAATGCCAGCCTTTAAGCTGATACTATCCGACAAATAGAGAGCTGTGTACTATTTTCAAAAAGACATCAGTTTAAAAAAATGTGTATAAGCGCGCACGTGTGTATGTGTGTGGGTGCGTTTGTGCGTTTGTGTGTGTGTGTGTGCGTGTGTATGTGACTGTGCGAGTGTGTATGTGCATGTAATCAGTCGTATCCCAAAAATCCTACAGCCAAATTGATTAATTCATGCTTGAAAAGTTTGTTTTTATATCCTTATAGTTGCTCGGAAAGAATTCAAGTTTTATACCTTATTAAGATTGCTTTAACGATTTTTAATGTCCGAAACGCTTATTTTTGGGGTTCGAAAACTTTAATTTGATCATCTCGTTGTATATTACAGAGCAATTAAAAAGCTTTGTATTCCAATTCGGATCATTTTTCTACGCCATTATTTCTCTTTTATATCGTAGAAATACTAACAAAATTTTGAATAATCTGTCATAATTTAGAAACCCGTTAGCAGATCATAATGATTCTAGAGTTTAAATGTTTTCTTTTTATTCCTTATAGCGGCTTGAAAAAATTATATAAGGTTTATGCCTCATTAAAGTTGTTATAACACGATTTTTTATCGTCGGAAAAGGTTTTTTTTCATTTTTAATGAAAATATTTTTTAATTGGCCTTCCTACATGGTTCTTTCTGATGGACATTTAAAATAGCTTTATTTTTCATTAGAAGTTATTTTGCTGCGTTATTTCGTCCACTTTTTACTAAATAAAACTAACGAAGGAACGTTTTGACGTGTCAGACGCCAAATTTTCCTTAAACTTTGCATACAGTATTCTGTAGAGTATAAAAGATATTTAGTACAAGTATTTTATTACCGACCTATACGCTGATTAAAGGAGCAAAAAGTACCTTAAAGATTACCCCATTTTAACCTGATAACTCTATATCTTAAGCTTTTTCATCAGCTATTTTGCATAACATTTTAAAATATTTATAGCTGACTGTCGAGATTTTATCATCCGATGTACAGTCATAGCACTGTTTTTTTTATTAAAAAGCATGCTCATATCCAAAATTTCCATTATTATGTTGCAGATTAGATGAGACGATTAAATTTGGTTTGAATTTGCTTAGCAAACAATTCATTTAAAACAAATGTTTTTTTAACAATTTAGAGTATCTGGATATTCAAAAGCAATGTCAACGATATCTGGATAGTGTGCTGCAAGAGTTTGTAGATCAAATTACTTAAAGTAAAAATTAAATGAGTTGTGATGTATGACAATACATTGAGCAAGTAAATTATGATAGATTCTCGGTTAAAATTATTATGGTTCGTCATTAACATTCTCTATATGTGTCTTTGCTGAGTATTTTTTCAAAGAAGGTTAATTTTTAAAATGTGATGCTTGCTTGCTTCAAAATAACCTAGCTTTAATTGTGACACTAAACGAATGTGATTATTTAAAGAAAAAAAAACCTTCACATCAAATTGCATGAAATATAAAATATATTTCTTGTCTTTCTGTAATTATACAATCGCTAGAATATTATTTGCAATTGCGGTTACAAACTCATAGTCTATGTGACAATATGTACGAGCAATAATAAGAAATTAAATATGCTCTTCAGAAATAATAAAAATAAAACATCATATTTTTACACATTCAATATTATTAGTTTTTTTATTCCCAATTTATTTCTAGTCAGAGTCTATGCATACGCTGATGCTGATAGTAACTTTGTAAACATGATATTATCAGTAGATACCTAGTTCATTGCTACTGTTACTTATATAGGCAGTTTGTCATGATTTTATAAAACTCGAAGCTAGAAAGAGCCAATTTCCGAGAAAAAGTACAGAGATTTAAGGAGAAATTTTTTGTTAATGTAATTGTATGTAAATTGACACATTACATAATTAGAGAAAAATTTTTTTTGGATAAGGTTAGTATATTTATCATATAACCTATCATAATTTGAGTAAATAATCCGTATGGGAAAATGTAAATGGAAATAAGATCAAATATAACTGTTTTGCATGATTTCCGTAAAAAAGTTATAAATATAAACTTATTTCTAACATGAAAGATTAATAGAACTAAATAAGTTTTATTTATCTTCTTTGTTCCATTATGGATTTTTATCAAGCAAACACCAAATCAATTAATAATTCATTTTCATGATTAAATTTTCAAACTTTTATAAAAAAAGTTGTATTTGTGAAAATATGTGTATATATATATATATATATATATATATATATATATATATGTATACATATATATGAAAAATGTCAAAATTCATTATATTATTTTATTTAGAGTTCACACTAAAAATAATATTAGAAGTTATCATAATGCGAGCAAGTGCAAGTTCTGAAGAAGTCACTCTTTATAATTATATTATTTTGTATAGTTACATATTTTTTTGAAAAACCATAAAAATAGTTTATTTTTTGAGTGTGATTCTTTTATTAAAATACTATGTCGACGTTTCGCTGTGCTTAGACAGCTTTATTACGACAAAACACTGTACTCAACTATTGTTACATTTGACATACGGACTTTGAATTGAAAAGATAAAAAAATTGTGATTTTATTAAAAAAATTGTAATTAGCAATGTTATTGTTAAAAAAAATTTCCGTAGTTAAAAATTTTTTTTTTCAAAGTTGCCAAATACAAGATATTTTTTGCAAAATGTTCATTTACATAAATATTGAAAAAATGTTACTTTCATTAGTATTAGAATGATTTAAACTTCAGCCTTATGACATGTACACAACTCATTGATTGTTTCTTTTTCTTATGATAAATATTGTTGATGTTCTATGTTTTCATCAAAAATAAAGAAAGTAACGAGTAAATAGAAAATTGCCAAAACCCAGTTTGTAATTTTCAGAAACTATAAATGTTATTTTTCTTGACACACATGTTTGAAGATCAGGAAAAATGGATTCCAATCAATGATGAGAAAAAACGTGTAGCAGATGTACGTTACGATATAATGCGATCCAGCATGAGTGTACTAGATATAAATGATAAAGTGGAAGACACACTGCATAACGATGGAAACTTTGTACCTTCCGACAATATATACAGAGATTATGAATATAATTCCATGTACAACGACGATAACCTATACGAATTACCAAATACGTGTATTAAAAAGTAATTATTCGATTTTGATTATAAAAAGACAATGGTAGAGTTTCGGGTAGCAGGCTACATAAAAAACAATTTCAATGCAGTTTGATACAGATTTTAAAAATTAAAATCAATTAGACGACTGTATCGATGGATAAAGAAAGTTTATACAGGTAGATCTAGATTAGACATTTTGAGAAAAATCAATGTAGAATGTTTGGAACGAATCAACGGAGCACGACTAAACAGGATACCAGTTAATGATATGGATGTCTCACGGTTAGCTGTAGAAGCAACTGTAAACAGAGGGATGGACGATTTTAAAGCGTCTTTAACATGGCTAATGAACTTAAAAGGTCGTTGCATTATCCTTTCGCAAAAGATTACAAATTTTATAACAAAAAAAGCTCTTTATTCAACAAAAATTTTTTTAGAAGAAAATAAGCATTTAGTGTACATATACACAATGATATCTAAGCGTATAGTTCTTAAGATGTGTATCATTCAGAACAAATATATTAAATTATTGAATACCCCGTTTAGTATACAAAATTTATATTAAGCACGAAATGTTTATGTTATGGCTTCTATGTCAAGAAAATCAACTAAAGAACATTGAAAAATCCAATCAAAAGACATGTTTCTCAAATACAGCTACTACAAGTGTTTTGTTATTTGATTTTTGAAGAGGTCATTGTCACAATGTAATTATGGAAATGAAACCAGAGAACGTGAATTATATTTTTCATCAAATTTACAAGGGTGTAGCTGGTAAATTTCAACCACTTGATGTGTATGATTTCAGACACTATTTTTATATTAAACAAAGACGCTAATTCACACAATAAAAATGATATTATAGAATTTTAGTCACGAGCACATAATTAGTTATCAAGTCTTGAATTTCAAAATTAATTTTTATATTCTAGGTATACAGCAGGGTCTATTGATGAAGGTCCAGATAAAGGACCAAACCCAAAATATTGTTGTTTTAACTCTGCATTTGTTAAGTACGATATTTGTCGTGGAAGAGCTATCATAATATACAGCTGATGTAACGAAACATTATGTTTTAGTCACTTTTTCTACAATTGTCATTAATGTAAAACGTACAATTAGTAAATCTTTTGAACTACGCATGACCATTTACGTGCTTACACATGAACTTATTACGTATCTTTGCATTAATCGTGTACAAGATATACAGGTTACGTATATTTCAAACCTCTAACAAAATAAATTATGTTTGAAAAATGTAAATAAAGGAATTATATATTCTTAGTTGTCAACTTAATTGATTATATTAATTTTTTTATACGTATACAATACTTTTTGATTATTATACATACATCTTTAATATCATACATCTTCATTATTTACCAAAAGTTAGGTGGTTGAGTGGGTTTTAGATTTTCAAAAAATCGGTTTTACGGTTTAAGAGCACATGCCTTAGGCTTATTTGCGGTTTGGGGAGTTTAAGCTTTACGGTATTGGAGCACTGGCCTGCGGCCTGTCTACGGTTGAAGGATTTATCTTGAATGGTTATAAATCAGTTGATAAGCAGGTTATAAGCATTTCTTGCACGTTTTGTTCACCTTATTATATATTCCACCTTAATTTTCGACCTTTTTATACATTTACGTATATTGCATATGAAAAAGGCCTTACCATCATAAAGGAGTTATTTTTGAAATTTTTGACGTTGGCTAAATTTACATTCTCTAAAACAGTTATCTTTAATTTCTACTTTCTTAGAATTGTTTGTCTAAGAATGTCAATAAAAAATACGTGTTTTCAACCTCTGGACAAGGGTTGCAACCCCTGGTATCCAAATCATCGTGAACTATCGTGTTTGTGTATGAAAAATAGTATCCATTTTGTTTACTAGTAAATATCGATTTTGAGACAAAAATTGGAAAAAAACTGTATTGGGGGGTGATCTTAGGGGTGGTTTTCAACCTTTTCATTCGAATATGGGCCGATAAGAAAAAAAACATAGAATATTTTTTGATACTATAAATATAAGTATTAACTACTTGTAAGTTTTTTGTAAGAAATCAATGATATTTTGAGAACCCATCGATAGACTTCAATGACCAAGGGCTTTAAATGTTGGTTTTCTTATCTTAATATCTAAATATTGACTATTTTCCTTTTGTATATTCAATAATCAACTATTATTATAAAACTCATAATAATATAACAATAAAATTATACTTAAAAAAACTTATTTATGCCTATAAGTTAGAAAGGCTCCCACTTGATCCAAAAACTTAAAAAGCTTTAACTAGCTCTAATTTTTTGAAAGCTCTAATTTGCAATTTATTCTTTGAATACTTTATCTTGCACAAACATAATAGTGGGGAAGAAAAATCGCTTTTAAACAAATTTTGCAAAATGATGCGATATGGAATCCACAGTATGAGATATTTATAAGTAAAACAATATGCAATGCAAATGATGTGCAATGCTTTGCGACTGTATCGTCGCAAACTAATGAAAGTAGATACTTGGCATATTCCTGAGATAGTACGTTTTGAGTGATAAGTCAAGTAGGGTAGGTATCAATCAAATAATGTGTTGAATGATGAATAAGTGGCTGATGTATATTATGAACAAGGTAAAGTAATGGGGTAGAAGAGAGAAAAAGAAGACTATTTTACTAATAAGGGAGTTAAAGGAGGATAATGAGGGTTAACGGCTAGTTTGAGTAAGCCAATAAAAAAAATCATATTCATTATTTCCGTGAAATAACTGAGGAAATATATGAATCTTATGTTATGGCTCATGGGGCCGACAACCTGTACAAATATATAGTAGCAGTAAGGGAGTTCGAGGGATGGGGGGAGGGGGGGCAATAGGGTGGCCCAAAAAAATTCACGTTAATATAAGGTAATAATATTTACATATCTTCCAAATTATACTGCGATTTTGGTAAAGCAATTCCACATTTTCCCTTCAATCTCTCCTGCACAAAATATTGTGAACCTTTGTTCTTTTTCTCTATGATATTAACTAAACAAATTTTAGATAATTTCTCTCACAACTTATCCACACGCACCACAGAACCTTTTCCCCTTCTCCCCCAAAAAGTAGAACCCTCCACGACCCCTCACCACGACGTCTTCACAAAATCTATATGTAGCGGTTTAAGACTCTTGACCTTGTCTACGTGTTGCAGTGCTACATCATGCATGTCTATATCCTTTGGAATTTCTGAAATTATTAAATCTACCTATCAAGTATTAAGAAAGTTTTATAGTTGCAAAAGAAAATTTTCTGTATCATTTTTATTATTATATTTATAGTATGAAGCTCGGGACTAATGAACTAAAGGAGTTGTGTAGGCTACCTATCTTACTCGTACCTCTGCTCTGTTTGGATCACTGTCAGAACTGGAATTAAAGGGCTGCTTGCCTAGTTGCATATACAGTTGTTGACTGCGTCGACAAATAAGATGTAGCTGAGAGAGAGAAAGATAGCCTGAATAACTTATTCAGCTTATTTTACTCGAGCTTTAGAATTAAAATATTGGATGCTCGGTCTATACTGTAAGTGTCTATGGTCTAACCGTTAAGGTCCTTTCCTTATAACGTACGAGCAACTTGTAATATATTTGCTAATTAATTATAGTCAGACATCTTCGATTAGCGTTCGTGTTAAAAATTTTATTGATTACAGAAAAAAAACCAGATTAAACAGCTGGATGTAGATATTTTTCTGTTTTTTTCTGTAGCGAAATATTTTAATTTTCATGTTTTCCGGCAGCATCCGCAGAACTTTTTTTAGTTAAAATCTTTGTGTACATGTATGTGTTTATGTATGAGTGTGATTCCATGTGCACGTATATTTGTGTGTGTGTGTGTGTGTGTGTGTGTGTGTGTTCATTACATTCGAAATCTGTGGAAAACCCACATAATCTATATAAACTTACAGACGACAATATATATAGCACTAAGACCGCCTGTGTACGTATTTGTAATATTTTGCACTAGATATAGATGGGAAAATTCCACTATAGAAATTTATCACACAAATAAATCTTTAATAAAAAAACTTTGATGCATAGATAATGGTCAAGAAATAATTTTTGACGTTACAGCACCTAATAAACTATCAAATTTTGAGGATGTATACAAAATACCCTAGAAAATAGAAAAAAAACTTTTTTTTTTTTTTTTATTTTATGCATGTTCTGGGTAAAAAATGATATGAATGATACCGCTTTTCGATAAAACAAATAAAAATATACAAGAAATTTTTATTTCATTTTTAGCAAAGTATGACCATCATAACCCAAAAAAATAATTGGAAACCTTATAAATTTTTCCTAGCTTCAATTTCTAACCAAAAAACCTTAAGAAAAAAATTTTTTTTTACTAATAAACTTACGTTTAGGAGTTTTTAAAAACTTTTTAGAGCTAACAGTAAGGCTGAAGAAACTTTTTTCGACAAAACACGTTTTTTACGATAGCAGCCACTATTACCTCCTAGAAAGCTAAAAATTTGGCTGAAGGGATGTAATCATATTTCCTTCGGAACAGCATAAAAAAAAAATTTTCAGGGTAGATCAATTTTAATTATCGTCACCTGCTATAGTCTTCCATTTTTAATTTGAAAGCACAGTTAAAAAAAAAAGATTTCTAGTTTGTGGTATAAATTTCAAACTTACTAAGTATTCCCTTGGGATTGCATCTGCATGACATGATTCATTGCTTAAAATATAATTTTTTGAATTGGAAATTACCTAGACACGGTTTCTTATTGATTATTATTAAATTTTATATCACATCTAAACTAATCAGCACCAGGTATTAATCGGCTAATCATCACCTGAATTTTTCTCATGTTATTTACGTCATTCACATTCGATTTTGAAAGATTATCATGTAATTCACATCTGATTATAACCTCACGTATTCTTTGTGAAAATCTATAAGCTATTGAATTAAAATCTGATGAAAATCAGGCAATGGTCAGATAAATAAAAAATAAGTTCTGTTAGATATTTTCCAAACAGTCCTTGTTAATGTTATAACAATATAATAGTTATTGGTGTACAAATCTGGTAAATATCGGATGTATGTCGTGCTAAAATGTCAGGTGATTAGCAGCTCATCGTTTATCTAATGCCTACTAAACGGGATAATTATTAAAGTTATGCAACTTCCAAGAGCTCTGACTCTGGAACCTCTGCCTATTGCGGGCGAACTAATCTTTACATGTGTATACGTGTACTACCATGGTTAAACGTGTAGCATAGAGTGTACTATACTTTTGCTCAGTGTTCTTAGTTTCATTTCCAATCATAAATTACTGTTTAGAAAAAAAATCAAATGAAAATTTATAGTTCGCGGTATGAATCTCAACGTCGTTACCAAGTATTCTCTTTAGGTATCATAAACATGACATTTTTCTATACCAAAAATATAATTCTTGGAATTTTTAATCACCTCGACACTTTTCCATATTTTTTATTTTTAAATTTATTATTACATCTTAACTAATAGGAGCCAGTTGATAATTACCTGATTATCACTCGACGGTTGTTCATGCTATTTACCTTATTTACTTTAAATTCACAGAAGATTATCACGCAATTTCCATTTGATTATAACCTTACGTATTTTTGGTGAAAATCTATGAGCTATCGAATTAAAATCCGACAAAAATTAGGACATAGTCATATAAATATGAAATAACTTCTGTTAGATATTGTCCAAACAGTGCTTACACGATATCGTTGTGGTTATCTCAATAGAATAGTTATTGGTGTGAAAATCTAGTAAATAGCGGATGTACATCGTGCCAAACTGTCAGGTGATTACCAGCTAATTGTTTATCTAATGCTTATCAAACGAGATAACTATTGTCATTATACAATTTCCAAAAGCACTGGCTGTGGAAGCTTCACCTATTGCTGGCGAACTAAACTTTACATGTGTATACGTGTAGCACAGAGTGTATTACACTTTGGCTCAGAGTTGTCAACGCTCCTGAATAGAAAAAGATCTTGGCTGCCAGAAAGTCATAGGCGGGCCAGGGATAGCTACCAAACAAAAATCTTATTGGCCCGCAAGCGGCGTGTGATTTGGCGCATCCTCGGCCCACTTATGGCAGCCAGGAAGTTTGGGAGCCATGAATGGCTCAAGTATTACCCAGAATAAGTCAAAACACATGTGTAGCAGACAGCCATTAAAGATTTAAGGTTATTTTACATGTGATGTATAGGTGATAGATTTCTGTGTTTGTACATATATTGAATAATAAATTTCATTGTTATTTTAATTAAACCAAAGATGGATGAAAAATTAAAAAAACGAAATCGTTTTTCAAACCATCAAAAGTTAGGTATGCGATGCCAAAGACGTGTTGAAAGTGAAACGGAAAAAAAAGTCAGGCATGAATTGGAAAAGTTGGAAAAAGTAATTGGAATTTCAGCTCAAACTTTGAAAAAAAATATAAATGAAAATTAAATAAATTCATGTGAATTTACGAATATTGATACATTCTTTAATAATAATGATGATGATGATGATGATGATGATGATGATGATGATGATGATGATGATGATGATGATGATGATGATGATGATGATGATGATGATGATGA
>JAPYYV010005413.1:0-20862 GCA_030522625.1 Copidosoma aretas | reverse complement strand
TGTATAATTGTTAACTTGCGGTTTAATGGATTGTTGCTCTGTGAGAGTGTATTAACCGTTGAAGTGCAGTTCTTTAAAAGTGATAATAGCCCGGATTATGTAAATATAACCAGCAGTAAATATATTAATGAAAAGTGAACAGTGACTTATTATTTATACGTTTTCTTGACATTGATAAACCCAGTTTTACTTTCTCTCAGCGATCCTGGCAATATGGAGAGATAGCTCCAACAACCATCTATACGGGTATTTACCTGCATGAATAAATTATACATTTACATAAATCATATCACTTCTGCGTATCTCTTCATTATCTTTTGATCCTATATTTCTGACTGATATTATTATTATTATATTTGCTGTTTTTTTTTCTTGACATATCAATGTGTGCTTCATAATTTTTTTTTCTTCATTGCAGAGACTACAGTCCATCACTTAAAAACTTTTAAACTCACTTATATGTTTTACTTTTGGCTATATTTATTATTTTTTTTTTTATATAATTAAGAGATGGTAGAGTTGTCAATTACCATATAGTTTTTCTGTATTTCCTGATTGACGAAAGACTTTCTTTCTATTTCAAAATTACCTCGGATTTTCTTAAGTTTATTTTCCTTTGTTGCTCTTTTTATAAGTCCTATCGGTTTCCCATCCACTACTTTTAGTATACAACTATCTCTTTTTTGCCTATTTTGTATGATTTATTGATTTAGTCTCTGTTAATTCTTCTATTAAGCATGAATAAGGCCGCTTGCTCTTGTCCATTTTTATTATGCGCATAAAGTACGTTTCTTCCTTTTTTCTTGTGCCGTTTTCCAGGATAACCCTATTCGCCTCTATTTCTCATATGTATTCTGATATTTTTTCATTTAAACTGAACATGTTATTTATAAATCTGAATCTATTTTTTCTCCTTTTTCTTTTTTTTCCATCCCCAAATCCATGCCTACCCTGGCCGCCTTCAATCTTCATACATATCCTTGTGTCTTTGCATTTAAACCCAATTTCATATTTTGAATCTACCTTATATTTTTTCTACATATTTTTTTTCTCTTTCATACACGAGTCTCCGCTACGTATGTACAATATAATTTCATCATTTAATCCATCAAAAATAATCTTTGATTCAAACTTTCTACTTTATCTCTTTTGCTTAAGCCTAAAACTGCTTTGGTTGTCCTTTGCTTCCTACCTGTCGTTTTTTCTCCGTGTCACGAAAATTTATTGTGGAGAACCATACTTGTAGGTCCATGTCCTAGTTTTAAACTTCCAATGTATCCAATTTAAATACAAACAGATCTGTTTCTATTTCCTCTTCATTCCTAAAAATTAACATTTTATTTTTTTTGTTTACTTCCAGTATACTGTTTGAACTTTATTTATCTAAGTCTTTCCGCATAAGTTTTCTGTCTTTATTATGCTAGGTGCCTTAAACACATAGAGATAGTATATAAATAGAGTAGGCCAGTGACTGACTCTCATGCAAGTGAGCCCGTTGCCTCGATAGAAAGAGATGCGAAACTTATATCTCCTCGGGAATCGATTGGGTAAAAGGGTATAGGCCAGAGCCAATCAGCGCAAGCCTAAGATATACGAGGAGAACTTCGGTTTTGCGTCTTCTTCTATCAAGGCAACGGGCTCACTTACAGGCTGGTCTACTCTATTTATACATTATTTCTATGCTTGAACAACGTCATTAGATAATTTAAGACCATTAATATTGAATTTGCCTACTGTTGCACCTCCTGTACTATTTTAGATCGACTTATCGCCTATTGTTCCCTCCTTTTTAATTTTTTTTTCTGTCCGTGGCTTTTTGGCAGTAATCTACTGTTTTTTTTTTTTTTGTATATTTTTAGATTATTTTTATCATTTTTTTTCATTTTTATACTTATTTCTCTTTAATTTATTTGGACCCGGAATATTTCTCTATTAATGTTATTAAATTCTGTTTTTAAGTCTACCACACAGCATATCATTTATTAACGACTTTCCCTAGTTTACTTTTAATTACATTATTTTGAACAAAAATATGGTATATTATTCTTCCTTTTGTTCTGATGGCGTAATGTACTATTTTACTTCTCTATCGATTTTTCTACTTTTCCAGCGATTAAAATTTTTCAAATCTTGATTGCTACATTTGAAAAGCCACTCCTCCGTAGTTTTAAAGTACTTCTACTCCTTTCCTTCCTTGTGTATTTGATGGATTCATGCTATTGCCCACGCTTCGATAATATTTGTGGTAGTCTATAAGCTATAATGTTTTTTTTAAATCAATTATCCAAATTATTTGCAGATTCTTGAAACAGTTTTCCATAATTCTGTCTTTTCCTGTGTCTTTTCTGTTTTTTATTTTCCCCAAGATATTTTTTTTTAAGCATTGAGATATTTTCGTAATAAATTACACTATCAAGCGCCATAGCGCAAGGTTATCCGTAGCATTAAGAAAAGCTTTGAAACTTGCAAGAGTAGTATTTTGCGTGTAGGTATTTGAATGCATCAGCAGAAAAGCTTGTCTTATCGCTAATTCCAGAATTTTTTCAAGATCTATAATGATTCATATAAAATCTATCACCCTCAGATCCAAATAATACTTTTTGTTTCAATATATAGGATTCTTCAGACGGCCACAATACTTACATTCATAAATTTTTGGTGCATGATTATGAATATCGTTATTTTATCTATTATTATTAATTCCTTCATATTTAATTTTCATAAAAGTTGGTTTTTCTTACAGGTATTTGTATACTTATAAGAAAGTAATAGTGTTGTCAAAATCAAAATTATCACGAAAGGAAAAACATCTTTGGGAGGAGCGGGGGGGGGAGGTAGGGGGAAAGTCTGGTCGGGAGCATAGAGGGAGCGGGGGGTAGCTATCCTAAATTATTAAAGGACATATTTAACAGTAAAAAAAAATGAATCTTACATTATTTTTGGGGGGAGCTAGGGGGGAGCTGAGGGGGGGCGGGGCAAGCAGAGGGAGTGGAAGGGAGCTAGTACTTACCCTAAAACCATCGAAAGATATATATATATATATATATATATATATATATATACATAAAAATACGCTTGTGGGGCTTAGCCTCTGTCACGCTCCACGTCGTAACTCCCCATGCAAAAGTTTTAATTAATGATCATGTCAAAACCAATACCATGAAAAAAAATTGATGGTGCAAAATTATAAACATTTCCATCAAATTGCAAATATACAAACACTTCCTGATTACACAATGATTTTTTTTTAAAAACAGGTTAACAACAACATACATGCTACAAACCGTTAACCCCTGAACGTAGTGTAATTATGGTTTTTGACTCTGAATCACCAGAGAATTTCAATTTTAGTGTATACCCTAAAGATTTACCGAAAAATTGTCTGAAAGAAACATATCGTAATGAATCATCATTTTATTACTGATCTTTTGGTACTTCTGGTAATGTTTTCATCAGATGAATTAGAATGGAGTACCGATTTTGTTTAAACAACGATTGTCAACTCACAACATTGCAGTATAATTTGTACAGATCATTATATCGCCCCAAATATAAAATTTTAGTCTAATATTGTATGGGGGCTGATTAACTCAACAATTTTTTAAACATTTATACATTATAATAGAACATAACGGATTAAATTATACAAGAAATCACTAGCAACGAATAAGAATTGAATATTACCGAAGACTTCTGTGATGCAATAAATAATAGTGCATTGTTGCGTATTGAGTGAGCTGTATGTCCAAAGGTGGCTCCGGCTGAGCGAAACGCTCAAGTCGGAACACGCAGCCCTTCAATTACAGAAAATTTTTTTGTCTTATTTTCAAATACTTGGAAAAACAAAAATTTCAAGCCGTGTCTCGATGATGTGCCCCAAATTTATAAAGAAAACTAACACTTTGAAGTTGTAATGAAAAAATGAATCTAGTCTTAAAAAAACACATTTTTTTGATGGCACATCGAAGATTTTATGTAAAAAAGGTCGATATAAATTGTTATCACTGTATTTTATCATTTTTAATGGGAATATAAATGGGCCATTATTTTATTTTTGTTAAAAAAATTTTAACTAGTTAAGAAAACTCGTCTTCACTCCTCTTCAATTTATAATCCCGGCGCACTGTGTGACTAGGCTCATTTTTTTGTTTTAAATAATATAATTCGAGAATAAAATAACTAATTGTAATGATTCAAAATTCTACTTGCTACTGAAATAGAATGTAAATGTAGTAGTATAGATTGTAAAGTAGAAAGTTGTGGAGATTTTTTTTAAATGGTCCAATGCAGGAAAAAAATTTTGAGTAGTTTAAAAAAAAACAAATTTCCTTACTTTTTTTTCAAAAATAATGTATCTCTCGATCAACTACAGTCAAATAGGATTCTACTTTATCGACATAGTATGTATAGATATCAGGCTGTTGATTTTTGTAAACATTCGGTCAGACAACCGGGTGCTTCTGTTACGTTCCATGTAAAAATTATTTAGACTACTTTTTCAAACTTAAAAAAAGTAAGTATTTACAAACACTTATTTAAAACAAAATGGGTAGTTCACAATTCAATGTTTATCTTATGAACGAAGTAGAATGGAATCTAAAACTCAGTCAACGACGAATAAGGCGCAAAAAGTCAGAGAGAAGAGGAAAATTGCTGTCGAAAAACGTGAGCGAAAAATCTCGCAAAATCGTGAAGCCCGTAAGAAACCAATGAACCAAATTGACGACCATAATATTGCTGCGAAACGTACAAGTTAAAACTCTCCTGATGCCGCAAGTATAAAACGACGTTCTAATAGGTTAGGTGATTCATCAATAAAGTACTACGATGATGTTACAAGAAGAATGAAAAAAACAAACAAAAATAATTCTTCTGATAAGGTAAATGCTCCTGGTGGGTCTCAATCAAATCTAGCCAATTATTCGAATACATCTTTGCAAGAATCATTTCATAACGATACACCTGTATTGACTCAAGAAAATGTAAATACAAAAATACAATTAAACAATTCTAAAATGAGTAAAAAAATTTTACGTTTGAAAAAGACAATAAGGAACTGTAAAAAAAGAGAGCTGGCTTTGTGACACTAAGTAAAATAATTAGAAAAATGAACATGAAATATCGAAAATCGATAAAAATTTGGAAATAAAAATATTACAGAGCAAAGAATGTGAACGAAATGGGAGTTTAAAAAAAATGGATGAAAAAATCAAACAGGGTAAGCCAGCTATTAAGAAGAAATTATTTTACGGAGATGTACTCGGAAGTCAGCTTCCAAAAAATAATGAAAACATGAGGTCTGAAAGAGAAAAATCTTTTTCTTACCATGGGCCCAAAGTGCAGCAGAGCTTTTTCGCCCTCAGGCCGCACTTTGGGCCCTTGAAACCACTTTGCGCCCACGGGCGCAAAATTGCACTTTGCGCCCTCGGCAGCAAGAAAAATAATATACGAGACTCGGGCACAAAAGTAAAACAAGCGCGCCCTTCGGGCGCTCATGTTTGTACTTTGTACCCTAGTGGCGTAATGTACTATTTCCTCAAACTATCGCTGGAAAAATTATAAAACAATATCGTTGCATGAAAAACTTCTGGCCTTGTAAGCACGTACTTACGAAGAAAAAGTGCGTCAACATCATACAATTTTAATAGAAGGAAAAGTAAAAAAATTAAGATTTATTCGGAAGCCCAACACGTAGTAAACAATTTTTTAGAAAAGAATGAAAATTCTGCGCCTAGACTAAGTAAAAAAGATTTTATTATTAAAGATGGAGTAGAGGTACGTAAGAGATATCTGCTCGACATATTAAATAATTTGTACTTAAAATTCAAAGCTAAAGAGTTGTTAAAATTTTCACGTTCTTTATTTTACATACTATGTCCTCAGTGGATCGTCAGACGTAAAGTGACAGAGAGAGAAACATGTTTATGTAAAATTCATGCAAACATTGATTTGATGTTACGAAAATTAGTTAAATTAAACGTACTGTCGACAGCTAGTACAAAATCTTTTACGGATTTAGTAATATGTGAATCAATGTCTAAAGCATGTATGTATCATGAATGCAAAGCTTGTCGTGATAAGTGCGTTAATTTATCGAAAGATTCTCAGCCAACATTTTATTATCAGTGGAGTAGTAATTTCGTTGATCGATTGGGTGCCAAAGATAAAATGTATCACGTCAGGATCACGTCAAAATAAAAGATAGAGTGCAACACGAATGATTTGATCAAAGAATTAAACTTTGGTATACCAGATTACTTGAAACACATATACAATACTGGAAATGAGTATAAATTTATGGGGACTTTATAAAAAAACTTGGATTTTGACAAAGTTAAAATGGTGATAGACTTTAGTGAGAACTATAATTGTAAATATTCAGAAGAAATACAGAGTGTACACTTTGGAGCATCCAAAAAACAAATTTCTCTGCATACAAGAGCCTTTTTTTATAAAGATCCCAAAACGTTTGAGGTTAAATGTAACTCTGTGGGCTCATCTACAGCCTGTAATTAGTTGTATAAAATAATTAGTTCTTAATTTGAAGAAACTCCACATTCAAAGTGATGGTCCATCAACCCAATAGAAAAGCAAAACAAATTTTTTTTATTCACTCAACATTGTAAAACTTCGAAACTCAACCAAGCATCCTGGAATTTCACGACAGCAGGTCATGGAAGGATTTGTGCTGATGGAACAGGTGGTACTGTCAAATTACTTGGTGATGGAGCAATTCCTTTTGGACGATAGATATTTTAACAGCCAGTAATATGATTAAAGTCGTTCAAGAAAGTGACTCAAAAGTAAGTTTTAATTTCCGAAAATGACATGAAAAATATTGATAAATTATTGGAAAGTACTAAATTGCAAGTGGCACCAAATACAATGAAAAATCACCAAGTAATATGGATAGAACAAAATGAAGATGTGTTATTTTTAAATCATTTATCATGTTTAGAATGTGTTAAGAATCGATCATGTAAACATTATAATTTAAAACCTTATTCTGTTATAATTACAAGTCAAAAAAAATAAAATAAAAATGAGAGCACAGTTAAAGCTAGTAAAGTCGTCAAAACCTGCACGTTACGATCAGAAAAGTGTAATTTAGACAAATAAGTATAATGTACATAAAACTATATTTTTGTTATTTATTATAACATTTAAAATTTGGACTTATTAAGTACATTCAAGATTTACAGTATTTATTTATTATTATTACTAAAAGAGAGACGAAAATTTTTAAATTGGTCATATTTGTCAATCAATTAAAAATTTTTTACAAGTCATTGGTTTCATAATAATTTATAAATATTCAAGGTATTTTTTATTTATTTAAATACTGAGTAATATTTTTTCATGGTTTACACAGATTAAAGTGAAAAAATAAACATACAAAAACAAGGGGACAAAATTTAAATCAACAAAAAAATTCATTTTGAAAAAGGTAATAAACATTATTTTTTTGAATTTCCAACAAAGGGAACAATATTTAGTCCGGGGATATAACTTCTAACTTATTTTAAACCCAAGTAAATATGATTAAATATCAGCAAAAAAAAATTCCAAAACAACGAGACAATTTTTTCATTCTAAGCGTATGAGAGCTATGTATTATTAGGTCTTAAATTTGAATGGACCGGAAGTAAAACTAAGAACGCCAACAATTTTTCACTAGTAATAGGCATACAAATACGTATACAAAGTCCCAATAGTGTGCTTTAAAAAAAAATAAAAAAAAAAAAATCTCTAAATCAAAAGTTTGATGGATTTGCCCATATACATATTAATACATGATACTTATTTAGTAAAGTGATGCAAAGTCAACCACGTGTATGTACAGCTTTGCAAAGCAAAGGTGCAGATTCTTTCACACTTCGGAGAGACGCGAGTAATACGAAGGTAGTTACCATGAAAGCAAAAGATGTATTAGAAGTTTGATGTATGAAAATCACTGGAACTGAAAAAGAGGCTAAATTTTCGGAATTTGAATGGATTTCAAGTCAATCTTAAACATGCATCAAATTTTGCAGGAAATTAAAAGAAAAAAAAAGATTGGGAATTGGTATATAGTACCCTCAACATCCATGGGTGGACCAAGAATTTTTATTACTGGCATAGACTGGTGTAGCGTGAATATTACTTTCTTGACGAAGGACCAGTTATAGAACTTTCCGTTTACCTTTAGATTTATATACAACTTAAAGTTCATTTTCTGAACGCAGGTAGGGTCTCCCCGCCCCGGCTTCACGAGTGATCAAGCCTCTCAACGCGGCGACGTCCCGCGCTCACTCTCTCCGCCCGTGGACCAGTGTCTGAGCAACATTTGCGTAAGTGCCTGCCTTCTGCTCCTGAGCTGCAATACTCCTCCATGCACATCATGCTATTCAATGCACGCTCACTCTCCATTTTTTTTGCTAGGGACATTATTTTTCTCGTCTTCGGCTTGGTGAGCCTATTTTTGTTCTATTAGAAGCCTTCATTATCTCTTTGTGCTAAACTACAGCGATTCACTGATTGTATTAATACATTTGCGATTATTAATTCAAAATAAGTCTTAAAAATAAGAGCATTCCAAAATGTATTTCATTAGTGCAAAGGTATTTTGATTTGCTTGTTAAAATTATAGTTGTCTGTTGGTTTAAATATTAATCTTTCAACTTATTATTCCGTTAGTGCATTCTCCTTGTAGTTAACTTAACCTTATCACAATACTAAAACAATCGTGATCCGGTTGACGCTCCTTGCTCATTAACTGTTTTAATACGTCTCGAGCGAGCTAAGCAGTGCAGTAAACATTTTGGTAGCAGAGCAGCAAGTACACGGCCTTCTGGAATCAATGTGGTCCCGCAAACATTTTTAACGACGTACAACACGTCAGCCACCTTTTCTTCGGCTACCTGGTTTGGTGGTACCGGGAGGAGAGGTGAGAGGAGACCTTCCTCATCACTTCGACAGGCGCGTCTTCGTGCTGTCTTTATTTACCTGTGCCTTCTCTTTTATAGCCCTGTCTTCGGCTTCGCAGCGGTATACGCGTGGTTCTTTGGCTTTCAACCTACGTCAAGCAAGCGGGGGGAGAAACTCGCTGCAGGTATGTATAGTAAGTAAACACACATTTTCTTCTCTCTCTCTCTCTCTCTAGCTCTCATATTCCAGTCATGCTATTTCTTATTTTTTCAAAATCATAGGCGTATAGGCTTGTTATTACGTATTTCCGTGTTGCCTTTCTAACACAGTTATTATTTCTTCTTTGCTGTCTTTTTTTCAAAGTGAATACACACTGTTTAGTTGTTTTACTTAGCTTTGTTGTCTTTAATTTTTCGCATTGGAGAAAATATCAAAAAAGTAGGTTAAGCTCTTCAGTAGCATAAAGAACTTTTTTTTAAACTCTATTACTGGAGTAAGTGTTGAGAGACAAACCTTATAATACTTTGAAACCCGGTTAGATATGCTCGAAAAGTACTGGACTTAGTTTCTCGAGTCTCATGGCAAGGTAGACGAGGTTAGCTTAGCAGAACATGATTATTTAAAATTGGATTGTTTTTTAGTAAAAGAGGATAATTATGCTGGGGCGAAATCCGTTATTCGCAAACGAATTAAAGATCTATTGCCAGTCCCTCGGCCCACCAATGATCCTAAGCACACTGCTGCGGTGATTGATCAAGTATATTTTCCTGCACTCTCGTTGCCAACATTTTCCAGTAACCATGAAGAGAGGGAATCTTTCAAGCAACACTTTACTTTGCTCGTTCATAATAAAACTAATCGTTTAAATGTCACGAAACTACTACAATTGCTAGCTTTAGTGCAGGGAAAGACCGCGCATAGGCTGAAAGGATTAGAGATCACCGACGCCAATTATACTATTGCTTGGGAAAAACTTACTCGTCGGTACGACAATATAAGACTCAGGCATTTCAACAATATGGAAAAAGTAATCCAGCGTTTCCAACGTTCGCGCATGAAACGCGCAAGGCCTGAACGATCTCATAGACCAGGTCGAGGAAACAGTGCGAGCTTTGTTTGGATTTAGAGTGTGAGGTCGCTCAGGCTAATTCTTTTATCACACACTGTATCATTAGGAAGTTAGATCCTATTTTACGAGAAACCTGGGAGGTTTCACAAGAAGGAAACAGGGGTTCTCTTCATACAAAGATCTGACTGAATTTCTCGAACGTAGGATTCAAAGTTTGGAGCAATCGCGTACAACATTATAAAAATCTGATGCTCGTTCAGGTTCTAGGTCAGTCGGCAAAAAACAAACAGCGGCGCATTCAGTTCAAGTGGTCGATTCTTCGACAAACAAACAAAACCCAGCTTGTGTGCTGTGTACTGGTGATCAATGGCTCTTTGGGTGTAGGAAATTTGAAGATCTGTCTGTACAACAAAGAGTGCAATTTTGCAAAAAAAAAACTTTGCTTGAATTATCTTGAGCCTTTTCATTTTTCTGATAAGTGTCCTTCAGCCAAGCGGTGTTTCGTTTACTAAGATAAACACCATGCACGGATTTATCAACAAAACTAAGGCTCCAATACATAAAAAACAGGTCCTTTTTCGAAACCTGCGACTGGCTTCACGGTTTCTTTAGAGCAAAACGTCTCAACACAGCAAGCAACAACGTCGTGTTCTGCCACGACCTCATCCATCGTAGCTCTCATAATGTCTGTGGAGTGTGGGATACAAGGGTTATCATGTCAGTCGTTAGACTTGGTGGTACGGTCACGTCAAAGTCACAAGCTTAAGTGCACCTGACTGTAAAATCCAAAGTCGATTTGCAGTTTAGTTCAAACGTCACAGCTCTGGTTTTAGATGTGTCAACGAGACTCATTCCTTCAAGAAAACTTACGGTTCAGGTTTGGTCACACATTCGTGGAATTCCATTGGCTGATCCTCAGTTTTCGAAACCAGACAAGGTCGACTGTGTCTTAGGCGCGGACATTTATGCATCGATAATTAGGGCCAGTCTAAAAATCGGGCCGATTAGTACTCCCGTCGCGCAACAATCACTCCTTGGGTGGCTGCTTGCTGGTCAGGCCCATTCGAAATTTACGTCCGAAACAAATGGCTCAATCCGGGTTTTTCATATCTTCACAGAGCCGCCAATAACAAGTCTTATTACAAAATTCTGGGCGATGGAAGAGATGCGGTGCCATGAGATTCTGTCTCGAGAGGAAAAATTCTGAGAGCCACTTTTCGTTGATACTCACTATCGTGATGAGCATGGGAGGTGTGTAGTTCGGCTTCTTCCTTCCGCAAAGTCCCAGATTCGCCGGCTCTCGAGAAATCGTTCACGCTTGTCTTCTGCGTTTAGAGAAACGGTTGGTATACAATGAGGGCCTATCGGACGCCTGCAAAGCCTTTATGCTCAACTATCTTACTTCAAATCACATGGAATTGGTATCACCAGATGCTAGATCCCATGCTGGTTACTTTATGTCTTATCACGCTATCTTAAAGCAAGATGATTCCAAAAAAAATTTGCGTTGTGTCTAACGCATCACAGAAGGATTTAACGGGTTCTCATTAAATAACGTTCTCTTGCCTGGTCCCAAGCTACAAACTGAAATCTCGGCTGTCTTAAAACAATGGCATTTTTTCAGGTATGCCTTTACAATGGACGTAGTCCAAACGGTTCGACAGATCAAGGTCCATCCAGACGACACAAAGTGGCAGAGCATTCTGCAGCTGACAGTTTGCAGCCAGGCCAGAAATTTAGGACAACGACAGTTATATATGGAACTGCTTCTGTTTCTTTTTTAGCACTTCGGGTTATGAAACAACCCTGCACTAGAGGGAGAAAAAACACACCCGGAAGCTGCGGCCACTCTTCGTGATCAACTCCATACCGATGACATTTTTGCTGACTCAGACGATCTAGAGGGAGCCCGAGAAATCAGGGATCAGCTTATCTCGCTACTTGCATCTGCGGAAAATAAACTAAGCAAGTGGGTGTCCAATGACTTTACGTACTCGGTGAATTGCTGTCAAGCGACACATCGAACGTGGAGGTGACATTTAACTCTGGCGCACAAACTGGACGCTTTTGCTTCCAGTAAATAAGACGACACTGCCTATAGCCAAGTCGAAGGTGGCCCTACTAAGAGTAGTTTCCTTGACAAGGCGAGAGCTGTGTAGAGGCTTACTCCTCACCAGGCTTGCTGCACAGCTACTGGCAAGCCTTCGCCAACTACTAACAACTATCAATTTTTCGACCGATTCTCAAATCGTCTTGAAATAGCTTAAGGGGCAGCCCTCCAAGTGGCCAACTTTCATCGCAAACAGGACCAGCGAAATTATCTTCTCTTTTTTAGATACCCTACGTACGATTGGCCCAGAATCTAGCAGACTATGCGACTCGGGGATTCACGACTTCACAACTCTCGGCTTCTGGTCTATAGTGGAATGGTCCAGCATGGCTCCCATCACCTGAATCTGCCTGGCCACGAACTTGAGTTGACGAGCAAGAAGTTAATTTCCTTCTAGCTAAAGATTTGACGGACGTCCATAAGCCTTGTGAGCCTATAAAATTACTTTGCTTACTTTCACTTAAGAGAACATCAAGTTCTTTAAAGATTTTAAGAATTATCTCTCACATCAAGCGTTGGCAGATAAATGCCAAGCTTCCTTATGTCCACATGAATCACGGGCCACCAACAGTAGAGGAGCTCAATACTGCCCGGATTTTTTTCTGATCAGTTTAACTTTGTCATTTTGCTATGGATAGACGCTCTTTGCTCAAAAGCAAGGATCTGGGCGAACGGCGTGCTTTGAGACGTCTAAAGCCTTTTGTCTGCGATCGAGGCTTGATCCGAGTTGTCAACTTCCTGCGTATCGTCTCAACCTGACACGACTTTTCACAGTGACCTACCTGGACTACGCTGGGCCTCTACCGATGCTCTTCTCTGAAGGCTCGGGTGCGAAAACTACGTCACAATCTTCATGTACATATATACATGTATGGTAGTCAAGGCCATACAAATCAAGGTGGTTTTGGATTTGACAACTGACGATTTTTTGGCAGCTTTTAGCCGCTTTTGCGCGCGCAAAGGTACTTGTTCTACCTTGATTTTAGATTACGGTTCAACGTTTAACGGAGCCACCTCAGAAATTAACAAGTTGTTCAGAGAGTCCTCTTCATTCGTTTAGGGTACCAACGGCCAACTCGATGAGAGGGACAAAGTGGACGTTCATACCACCTCGGGCACTGCATTTTGGTGGCATCTGAGAGTCTGCCGTCAAGTCCTTCAAACACTACTTCAGAAGGGTGGTCGACAACTCGACTTCACTGTTCGAGGAGTTATCTACTTTATGTGCCAAAATCGAAGCGTGCCTGAATAAACGGCTTTTTTGTCCCCTCAGCACTCACGCTCCTTCAATGGGTGCGCTCGCTCCAGCGCACTTCCTAGTGGATTTATCCCTGTTGGCCTACCCTGAGCCCTTCTCCGAGACCACTCCTTCAATGAGCAGGATCAGCCACTGGAGACTGCTAACCAGTCTACGAAACTCCTTTTAGGCCAGATGGAGAAAGGAGGAAGTGTATGCAGGTTCGAGACAAGTGGCTGAAGCCTTAGAAAAACTTGCTACTTGGCGATATCGTTCTCCTGAAGGAGGACAATGTACCACCTAGTTGTTAGCCATTAGGGAAAGCCACTGAGACTTATCCTGGAGATGACAGCCTGGGTAGTGTGGTTACGGTTTAAACAGCCTCATCAGCATTTAAGCAGCCAGTGGTCAAGTAGGTAAAATCACCCTCAGAGTTAGAGCTTCAGAGCTGCCGTCAAGAGCAGTCTCGAGAACAATACAGTGACTAAGTGTGGTGAAAGAGACAATTGACTAACAAACTTTGTTTTTATTGAGCTTTTTCACAGTTTTTACTATTAAATTATTCGACTGATTAGATATTTTTCGTATCTCTTTTTTTTTAGTTCCAAAATTCAATCTCAACTATTGTTTGTATACATGATAAATTATAAATCTTACCATTTTTTCCGTCAAGCGGCTTTTCATTCAATAAATTTTGAGTCAAATTATGATGTTTTGTTCTTATAAAGCTATTTTGTTTCATGTTTACTTCATTTCATTTAATTTTTTTTCTTTGACGCAAGCTGCGTCAGGGTGGGCGGCTATGGTCATTTTAGAATCTATTTGTAACGCCAAGCCTACAGCAAGCCTAAGCAGTACTATTAATTTTCTCCGCCCACGGAGTAACGGTGGGGAGCTCTCGTGTGTGTTACAAATTTAGTACTTTTCTGGATATAGTTTGTCTATGCTGCCCAAGCCCAACTGCCTACACACACACACGAGTAGGGTCTTCCCGCCCCGGCTCCACGAGTGCTTGGGCCTCTTAAAGCGGCGACGACCCGCGCTTACTCTCTTCACCCCAGGACCGGTGTCTAAGCAACACCTGCTTGTGCTAAACTTCAACGATTCACTGCTTGTGTTTATACATTTGCATTTATTCATTCAAAATAAGTTGACAAATATTAGAGCATTCTAAAATGTATTTTTTTAGCGCAAAGGTATTTTTATTTGCTTGTTAAAATTATAGTTGTTTTTTTATTTCAAGATTAATCTTTCAACCTATCATTAGTGCATTTCCTTGTAGTTTACTTAACCTCATCACAATACTAAAACAATCGTGCTCCTGCTGACGCTCCTCTCTTGAGATCTGTTTCAATATGTCTCGAGCGAGCTAAGCAGTGCAATAAACAGAGATTTTCGTCAAACTCTTTCAATTTAAAAAAACAGTAATAGGATATATGATAATAGCAAAAAGTATAAAATCATTATTTCTTCGGTCCTTTGTTCATATTATGACACCCAATATTAAAATCAGTTCCGATGATACAAAATTTTTAAAGTTAGTTTTGAAATTTGGAGAATCAAGAATGAAATCATTTAAAGTTCCGGAAAAATGGAAAACAAACGATGTTTGCTAAGAAAAATTTAGTAAAAATATGTTTTGTTCAATAAATAATATTATATGTACTTTTTTAATGAGTATACTCAATTTTTGAACATTAAAATTCTAAATCGATTGCAAGGAAAAATGAAAACTTGTTGTAGCAAAGACCATGCAACTTATAAGAGTTTTGATAAATCTGACAATAACATTGACATATTTAAGTATTGCTGACGGTTTACGTAATAAAACAAGATAACAAGTTACAAAATTAGTTCAATACAGCATAAAAGCTGAAAGTATGACAACAAAAAATCGGAAAAAAAATTTGAGTCTTTTGCACTTTTACATTCTTGTCACCGATACATGCATATATTCGCCGTAGTTTTTGTTGATTGCAACATATTGTCGCCAAACGTATGCGAAAATGTTCGTTATGTTCAGGCCTGTTTGTTTCGTTGGTAGGGGTAATGTCGTATATAATTCGGGCTATTCATCATCGAGTAGAGGTATTAAGATGTGAAATACTAATTGGTTGCACATGTACGTATTGTGATGGTTGATATGCTTATAATTTCTAGGGCACTTGCGTGAATTTTCCGCCCTATAAATGTTAGTGTCGGGCTGGCCTGTTCTGCTAGAGCTTCTGCGCTGTTGAAAATGTGTGGTGCTAGAAATCGCGGGTGGATTGTACCGTTTGACGCGAAAAGATTCGCGTCTGCCGATGTAAATGTGTCTGCTAAGTATTAGTGGGTACTTTCTGTTAGCTATTCTATTTCTAGTAAAAGCGAAAATTCTCAGTGTAATAATTTTTTATTGAGTCTGAGTCCATCCACTTTTTGTTTTGTTATATTTGCGCTTCTTTTTGTTGATGGTAATTCTGTTGTAATTATTTGTAATTGATTTTTAATAGCATAGCTAATGTTTCAGTATCGTTGGCGTCCGACTCGCCGAGTTTTTTAAATATTTTTCTCGTCTTTTGGTTGAGCATGCTGAAATAAATCAGTTAATTTTGCCAATCATAGGTATAAGGCTTCTTTTTTGTCTTTCGTTTTTCATTTGTAGCGCTTATCGAGCTAATAGATCGATGACTCGTGTTGCCTGTTCTTTCGCTGGTACAATGTTTTTGCGAATTTTGGCTATCTGCTGGCGTAGTATGGCCCTGTCTGAAGCCTTTTCAGGGCTTTTGAAGATAAAAAGAATTTTCGTTGGATCACATCTTTCATAGAGCTCGGCACTAATGTTTAGGAGTTTTGAGCTTCATGTAAAATAGCGAGCTAAATCAATTTTTTGTATCACCTTCAATGTAGTGCTGCTAACGGTTAGCGAACTCGTCTTTTTTGCTATTAATCCGGTGCTGTTTGTTATTTGTGTTATGGACTAGAGAGTGTTTTCTGGGGTCGTCACTTAACCTCTGTAATGGGGAGTCGTTTAGTATTGTATGTCATTATTGTAAGTGTGATGTATTAGCATTCGTTGTTCACTAGTACAGGCAAGTATAACAGACGCGTAGAAGTGCGAGAGTCCGTGTATGCATGAGTTACACTAGTTGACATGATTGGCACCGTTCAGTTATTAACTGGTCACGCTGAAGTACAGCCGTGCATTTAGGCTACTAATTTAGTGGACAGGGACCACTGGCTATCCTATTTATTATTGTTTGATCTCAATTCACTTTATTTTAAGGAGGCTTGGGTGATTTTGAATAAAATTCCAGCTAGCTCTGAAATTCAGAGATTAGGTGAATAAAGTATGCCAGATTTTTGTAAAAAAAAATATAGGTAGGTCAACACATTCATTTTCGAGAAAATGGCTTGCGAAAATTCATCATTTTAACATGTAACCTTATGAAACTCTTAATTCAATTGACTATCCCGAAATAATATGCTGTGGGCCCAGAAATCGAATTGGTACATACATTTTAAATTTTAACGAATCTATTATTTAAAAGAAAAGATAAGGTTGACACGTTAAATTTCGAAAAATAGAAAGGAAAGTAATTTATTGTCCTTTACACATGCACAGACGACAATGACGAGCTCTTATCGTTATCTTTATCAATATTTTACCAATTTCTGGGCCAATCAAACTCTTAAATTTTAATATTTATTAAAATATTCATTTATCATGATAATAAGCAAAAACTATTTTTCATTATCTTTGGAATCTTAAGATGCCCCTCGCTTGGTACGGCATCAAACGCCCAAACCTCCCTAATAAACATATAAAACTTACATTTTGGTGTACGTATTCATTTGAGTTATTCGAATTTATCACAATTATGACAACGGGGATGTCCAAAACGAACGGTAAAGTGATATGTAAGTGAGTCGTCAAGAGAGAAAGTGTAGTGATAAGTGCTAAACAAACAAGAAAAAAAAAATAGTTGAGCAAGGCCAGGACTTTTAGAAGTGCACGCAAGCATTGCAAAATATTGCTTGTGAGGTACAAACTTTTGTAAAAAATTGAGACATTTCACAAATGTTGAAAAGTTTAGGTGATTGTAGCAAGGTACACTTATGAGTGTTAGTTATTGGATAGTTAAAAAATAGTGACATTACATGAATATTTCTTGAAAGCTCGTAGGATTAATTTAGACTCCGCGCGTTTTGGTGTGCAGCTAATGGGCGATAAGGACGCAAGTGCTGAAAAAAAAACGTTTCGTTGGTTTTACGCGTTAAATAAAGAACAAATTTACGATGAATGAAGAAGTCGCAACATTGATTTTGTAGAGCTTAAAACATTTGAAATCTTAAGAAAACGGCTAGTCAACGCTGTAAAATCAACGGCAGCAGAAATAACACCGAGTGAAAATCAAAGGGAAAAGACAACAACATCAACCACGCTGAATAAACAAGGGATTAGTAAAAACGCTAATAAAGGTTCACAAGCGTTAACAGACGAGTCGGAAGTAGAAGGAAGAAACATTTTAGGTCAGAATAACAGATTGTAATTTCGCCTGGACAAATATGACTAAAGTTTATTCGTCGAAAGGTTGGAATTACATTTTAAATCAACGTAAACGGGACAGATTCAGTACTATTTTGCAAATAAACGCAGTAACAAATTCGGTAACAGATATGGAAACACTCTGACCCGACGACGAATTCGGTAACAGATAAGATAACACTGTAATGACCCGGGGACGAATTCGGTAAGTGATAAAATGATGCAATCTCGATGGAGCTGAATCCGAAAAGGCCCAGAAAAGTAACATCTAGAGTAAATGAAGTGACAGAAAAAAAAGGTAGGCCACGAAAAAATGTAAAATCAAAGGAGGGAGAAAATAAGAAAGAACGAATTCAAACAAAGAAATTCGCTCGTAAGGACCGATTGACGACAAACTGGCACAGACAATAATGTAACAGATGGATCACACATAACAGACTGTTGGCGTTGGGGCCAGCTGCTAGCCCGAGCAAGCTTATCATAGGAGGTAGCTATTAAAGAAGATAGTGATTAAAAGAAAACAAAACCTTAGAGAAAACCCGTAGAGTAGCAAAGGTACCGAACGGAGAAAGGGAGAACAAGAGAGATGTAGAGAATAGCAGATGAGCACAAGCATATAGCGAAGCTTGAGCCGACAATAGGCAACAGCGAGCATCGTTGCGGATAGAGACCATCGGAACAAGCCAAGCAGCAACCGAATACAGATACAGTCAAATGACCGTCAGGCGCAAAAAAAGACGACGAGGATGATCAAGTGAATACTAAAAATAGCTACGTAAATTCCAACATACAATAAATACTAAATGACTCATCCAAGAAATTCTAAGCAAAAGTTGAATTTGACGTCAAACGAAAAACTGTTGACGGAACGCATGGGCTAAGATTATATGCCTGAGAAACAGATGCTACCACGGATCGACATCAGAGCAAACCGATGGAAATCACGGATAATACTCCAGACTTGTCCATGCGGACCAAAAAGTCAATAACAGACCTAAACAACAGTATCGATTTTGTAGATTAACTCAGCTCCTCACACGAAAAATAAATGAAAAATGAGGAATGTTTTAAAAATATCCTTGAAGGAAATACTTTAACAATGTTACAGGAAAAGAAGTTTAGCGATGACACTAAAGAAACAAAACAAAAACCGAGGGACAACACTCAAATTTCCGGTCTAGAAAAAACAAATGGAAATGACTTTATCATAGAATCACATACAATGCTCGAAAAATGCGCGGAACCCTGTGAAAAATTAAACAGAATGGGGAGCATACCGACCAGCCGACTAAGGAACTGTCTATTTCACAGCCTCGTAATTTTATTTGTACTTCATCTTTTAACCGGCGAAACTAGAAAAATCTAATTGAACTCAGAATGGTTACACAAGAGCCTGAATCCGGAAGAAACTACGCATATTCTATGATCATAAACTAAGTTTGTGGATGCAGCATGTTTTTTCATTATTTGAAGAGAGTTTAAAGTAAATGTTTGCTTGCATATGAAATCAAAACATAAATACACTTACATGCATTTTAAAGGAAACGCAACGAATTAATTTGATCACCTTCACCGGCTTGATGACCATTTCACACCATTTATTACCTATCGTATTAATAAAGATAAAACACTTGACATAAATAACAAATACCACCATGATCAAAAAAGACAAAATATTAGCAACTTTTCTAGTTCAAACCTAGATGAACAAACAAATAATGAAACGAATAAATTCATAGAAACAAAAGAATTTAGGGAAGATGATCAGAACTTGCATCCAATAGTACCTGCAAGCCTACCTGATTTTGTTGATTTAAATGAAGAAATGAAATTTGAATGTATCGAAAGAAACTTCGAGCAAGACACCTATAAGCAGGTAAACAATAAAATAAATGAAAATATGGATGAGGGAAAAATAGATTGTCAACGAATATTAAGCAAGTAACAAAAGAAAGAATTAAAGAAAGGCAGCAACAAAGAGAGCGTACGAAGAACACATCATATCTAAGCCTGCACTTAATCCTACGAACGAACCAGACTCGTTGACATCGGAAAGCGGTGGGAAAGAAAGCATGGGCCTGAACAGATCGATAACATCATTAGTGGGGAAGGATATAAAATGGAGAATATAGGCACGTGTGAAAAATATAGGGTATGTAGAACACGAACAACACGGGACACATAACCACACAGAGAGAAAAATCACGATGATTTCCCATGGAGAGCGTCGATAAGAGCATCGTAAGAAATAAATACTGTCGATTTTTAGCAACCGCCCCTACCTTGTGGCAAGTTTTAAATTTTACCATCGTATTCTACGTTAAATTTACTGTTAAAAGCACTTTTAAATCTATAGGAAAATTATTATTACCATCGAAAAAAGTTAATAAGCTATGTCGCATCGCCTCGCGGGTCGTACTGCGCGCCCTTCTTTCTTGTCTCTCATCAGTTTTTTTTTGGAATATACATTAGTATTTTATACATAATAACAAATTTAATGCCAACCTCTTGCTTATATGTCAAAATAATGAAATGAATCACTTGTGGTATATTTCAGCATGACTTTATTCTCCAAAACATTGCAAAAAGCTCATATTCCAACATTTCGGTGCTAATCCTGAACTCTCATCAGCGACTTGATTAAAACATTACATAAACAATAAACAGTTTCATCACACAATGGTATAAATGAAATAGCAACTTTAAACATATTAAAAGCTTTTTAAGGTACCATGTGATTGCAAGCAGGCACAAAAAACCAGTAGGACAGTCGACAATTATTAATCAAAAAACATACTAATAATCATAAAAAAGACGTAAAATGAATTTAGTAGTGCATATGAATAACACTAGAGGGAAAAAATATAGCAGCAACAACAACATTCACGAAAGGATAGATAAGGTAAAGGGCCCATCTATGAGACAGTGTCCGTGCTTATGAGACACTTTAATAAAAACGAATTTTCAAAGATATTTATATACATTACCTTAAAAAAAAAATCGTTTTTTAA
>JAPYYV010005412.1:0-25708 GCA_030522625.1 Copidosoma aretas | reverse complement strand
CTGAAAAAATTCATATGCATTGTTCAGGTGCTAATAAACAACATATATTTTTTTCAGCAGGATTCTATATTTTTTATTTTTCTCCCAAACCTCCTTAAATAGTTATATCTCGCCAAATATTCACTGTACAAAAAATCTGCACACAGGGAAATTTTTGTCATTAAAAAAGCTACAATTTAGTACTATATCGTTTTTGTCGTATTTTTAGTATTTTGGGAGATATTTTTAAGAAAAGGGTGAAAAACACGAAATTGAAAAAAATCGTTTTCTCTTTAAACTCCAATTTTTCTAAAATTAGGCATTTTAAATTGGTCAAACTTCTTGGGTGTATTAATAGTACATATATATAAAGAGAATCACAGAGGGGTGGCGATCAATTTTAATTAGGGGGTACTTTGGGGGTTGTTTTCACAGATTTTTTTCGTAGAAGAAAGCGGGTACCGATCTTATTTTGATCATAAGTCGGTCAATTTTCATGCTAGAGACATTTTTTTTTTTTGAAAAATCTAATCAAATACTTTACAAAAGATTCTATGAGCTTTCTTCGAAAAATGCAAATTTTTCTCGTTATTTCGCTTTAAATCTTCCAATTTATTGACGAAAAAAGCTAAGCATTAATTTGCTGTATCTCAGTTCGTATTCGTCGTAGAAAAATTATCAAAAAAGCATTGTATTTGTTTTTTTAAAAGCTACAATTTGGCTCTTTACACATTTTTTGATAAAATGCATATTTTTAGAGTTATTCGCAAATAACCATTTAAAAAAGTCGAATTTTTCGTCAAAAAACAGTTACTTTCAACTTCGAATAACTCAAAAAATATTAGTTTTACGAAAAAAACGTATAAAACATTTTTTTCTTAGAATTACTTTTTCCATAGATTTCTACAGTTAAAATGTAATAAAAAATTTTCACCCCCAAGGTGGGGTGGAAACCACCCCCAAGGCTCTAGCGTACAGCGGCATGATATAGAAAATGATCCTTGAGCTATTCCCTACCTTCTGTAAAAACTTCAAGTAAATATATGGTGGACGAAAAAATTGCGAGCCAAAATGCTTCATTTCCTGGACTATCACGGAAAAATTTGCAAAAACTTCGATAGGTCGCCCAGAAAATTCAACTGTTCACTTATTTTTCGTAATTCTATATGAACAATTGAATTTCCTGGGATACGCATCATAGTTTTTGCAAATTTTTTCAAGTAATTTGTTGAATTTTTTTCCACTCCTCCATATATGGAACATTCAACAACAATATTTTATGAAAGATTTTTTTTTATTTTTAGCACTAGCTATGTATATTATTGTCAGTTCAAGTGACACTCCTCATAACTTCTAATAAACATTCATAATAAAATATTCGAAATATGTGCTGTATAGGGGTGATGAACCACCTTAAAATAAGGTATTGAAATAAAAATTGTACGGTTGTGTGTTGGGGTTGGCGTTGAAAATAAGTAATCTTGTATGTAAAATGGACGTAGCATAAAAAAAATTTAGGCAATTAAGAATATTGATGAGGAAGTTTTATGCCAATGAATTGGCAGCGTTTTTTTTATTTTGAAGGTTTTGAAATTTTAAATTTTAAATTTTCGCCCGTAGTCGATACCGTCTTGATACCGTCTTAGGGAGAACTGCACGCGTCTCGATAGTTTAGTCGGTACACATACACACACATATATATAATATATGTATGGTTACCACGCGATCATAACCTTATCATTCGGAATTAAAAATTGCTTGTAAGTCAAGAACGCTCGATCGTTCAGTCCTCGGTCCAGTCGATCCAAATTGGTCAAAATATCACATAACATGCTTATAAAACGAATATGTTGAGGGAATCCTGGAGGGAACCAGCAATAGTGTAGTGAGTTGAGAAAATAAAATTGCCGTGCAAAACAAAATCTACTCCACGACCTCGTCCACGACTTATTAAATCTGAGAGTAAGTCTCTTGCCAATATCCCTTTCATGTACGACCTTATGGAATATATCAAGTAAACAAAGTCGAAGAATTTACCGCGTCACATTTTTTAATAAATTTTAGCTAAAACAAATGTACGACAACAACAAGAGCTCGAACAAGAGCACGAACCTGGCTTTTTTTCACAGTGTATGAGATTTGATTGGATTCGAGACTTCACATGAAATTTTGGCTTTATCTTGGGCTTCATATCTCAGGTGAGATTATTTCTGATTATTTAATAGGAAATCTGAAGTAATTAACTTGAATTTCAACGCTGTCCTGAGCACACAGATGAACTGTTTACCTCGCTGTTTACCCCGTACGATCTCGCGTACAATACAACGTGACGTCGGTGCAGAATGGCAAAACACTTTTCTCCTCGATTTTCTCTGAGTTTTTTATCTCCAAGTTTGAGTTATTTGCTCCTTGGATTCATTGTGTGTCGGAATAATTCAATAAATTTTTATGTTAACCCCGTCTCAGACGACATGTATGATGCATACAATTTACGAGTGTTTATCGTTCTGATAATAATCGAGACCGCGATCGAAACCTCTTAATATCGAATATCGTTCTCTAATACCGCCGCGAAATTCAAAAGTACGCGAACTAGAAATGGATATACGGCCTATTAAATACAACTTAATAAATAAAGCTTCTTGAACCACATTCTACTAAATTAGTAGTCCTACCATCCATGAAGTAATTAATAAATAAAGTTGCATATTCGTGTAAATGAACGTAAAGAAAAGTTTTATTATGATAAAAATATATTTCTGTATGATAAGAGGAACTTTTAACCTTCGTGCTCGCATTCGTGTTACTAGCGGATATCTACGATTTACCTTCAAATGTACCCTCGGATGTACCATTTATATGGCTACAACTAATTTTCACGAGTAAAAGTTTATTCCATGCAATAAGATTTATTTTGAAGCAAATATTATTAAATGTAAGTGCAACTCTGAAAAGGTTTACAACTGAGCTACTATTCAAGTTTTACTTCTTGTGTTTCTCAGAGCTGTTGATATTCTTTTGGTTAAGAAAAAAAGAAGAAAAATAATTCCGGAGCGAGTTCCGGAATGTTTTACTGACTATGTATTTTATTCATATTGGTTGGTAGGATAAGAAAATGTCTCGGAAATGCTTTACCTATAACCGTGCCTATCACCCAAGAGAAGTTTTATCTATGTATAATAAGTACAAAATAAAAGTTTAAAATTTACGTTTTCCTTCGTACTAAGAAATGTTTGTTTTGAATGGTTAATAAATATTTTATTCATTTTTAAGCGTACTACGTAACATTATGCACACTACGTTGAAAATCAATCTCTCACGCTTAATTCATCCTGAATATCGTATAATTTGATTGTTAGTCTTACGACCTAAGTGTAAAGTACATTTTTTTTGGTATCTAAAACTCTCTTCACTGTTGAATAAAACATATGAAAGGATTTCGGCAAGAAATGTTACTTAACAGATATAAATCATATCTCCGTAAAGAATAAAAATAGAGTTAAAAAGGAGTAAATTTGGCATCAGAAAAATAAAAAAAATTGTCTTGAGATTCGAAGCGAATCTTAAAATGAATTTATTCTTGCGATCTGAACTGAAACGTGCCCTACGGACAAATTTCATATGTTAAAACAGTAAAAATAAAAAAAATTTATCGTATGGAATCTCAGTCAAGCTATAAGCCGTTAGACTGGTCCAGAGGTCAAAATATTCAAACATAAAAAATCGGAAAACTTGAAAGGCCTGTATCTTTGTGAATAATCAAGATAGAGAAGAATGGACGTTATTTTAAAATTAAAAAATTTTTTTAAATATCTTTCTGGTGTTTTTTGCACTAGGACGTAAAATACGGGATGATATGAGAATAAAAAAGTTAACATTGATCGAAATATATAATATATGACCCGTGTACCATCTGTAATTCATTAGACTGGACTAGCGGTCGAGATTTTAATAAATAAAAATTCAGATAACTTGAAACGTCTGTATCACCGTGAATAATGGAGATAGAAAAAAGAGGATGTTATTTTTAAAGCAAAAAAATTTTTTGAGATTTTCTGAACTGAGATGTGCACTATGGACGAATATGATGATAAAATAGTTAAAATTAGGTAAAATCTATAGTATGTGATATCTAGTCCAGCTTTAAGCCATCAGACTGGTCCAGAGGTCAAAATATTCAAAAATAAAAAATCGGAAAACTTGAAAGCCCTGTATCTTCATAAATAGTGAAGATACAGCAAAAAGGACGTTATATAAGAATCTAAAAATTAAAAAAATATTTTTCTGGAATTTTCTGGACTCGGGACATAAAATACGGCATAATATGAGAATGAAAAAGTTGACATTGAACAAAATATGTGAAATATGACCCCTCTGTACTATGTGTAATCCATTACACTGGACCAGAGGTCGAAATATTAATAAATAAAAATTCAGACAACTTTAAACGCATATTATACCGACGAAAATACAAAATTCTTTATAAAATCAAAGTCCCAAGCAAAAAATATCCCACTTTAGGTCTGGGCGAAAACAATCACCTTTCGAGGACTCTTCTTCGGCCTCTTACAAAGAGTAGTGCAGCTAGGACTGAGGCTCGTTCGTAATATCTTCAACAAAAACTGTACCGTTCGAGATCTCAGGCGAAAATTTGAGAAGAATATTACGGTTCGTTAGCCGTTGACGAAGGGTAAATATCAAGGTAAAAGTACAATCAACAATGAATTCCAGTAGTACCTCGAGTGGTACATTATAGCTATTTTAATAAAAATTAATGAATTGTTATATCGAAATAGAATACGCTGAACGTACTTAAAAACATCATTAAAAAATGAATAAAAAAATTAATTTGAAGCAACATAAATAATTGAATAAATACATGTTAAAATTTCTGCTGATCTTTTATAAAGTAGGCTAAAAATAATAATCACTGTTTCTCGTAATTTTGCAACTTTAAATTAAGTGAACAATCATTGGCACTGATTATAAAAGTTAACGAGTGCTATGACGATAATTTATTATTTAAAAAATCCTTGCATTGACGAGTGTATTGATTAGCTGTACATATTAATGTGAGAAAGTTCTGTTAATTATGTTTGGAGAAAAGAACAACAGGAAAATTGTATTGTGATGCTACGGTAAAGTTGACGGTGAAGACGTGTGCTGCAATTTTGTTAGTTTTTTTGATTAAAAATTAATATAGTTGTAAGGTAAACATTATAGGAAATTTGTATAAATTTTCCAGTATATGTCACTACGTTCCTACTGTACTGTAGTATCTAGAGTAAAAATTCATGTAGTTCTTCTATACGCGTGTACTCCGAGGTGTACTCTAAGAGACAATCACACTCATCGTAGCCATAATAATCTGTAAAAAATTATATATGTAAGTGGCAAATCGAAAGCTTTGAGTATTTTAACAAACTTTTCGAAAGCATATTTTCGAATGGCTGAAACGTATTTAATTATTGATTTTTATGATATTAAACATAATTTTACGATAATAATCGATACCTGTAACTAAAAAAGAAATTATGGTGTCGATGTGCAACTTGTTCCATTGAAAGAACTTTAAATGCTAAAAGCTTAGATTATTGACTCATGTGGTTGAAGCAGTTTAACTGTACTTTTTCCTGTTACCGAAATTTTTAATTTTGTGTTACCCAAGTATTAATTTGACTCGTTATGTTTTCATATTCGAGAGCCCTTACAGCCTGTACAATTTTGTTGATAAAATATCGCTAAAATACGTTATTTACGTAATATATCATATAAAAAAGAACGGAAGTACAAAATTTCTCATCGAATGTATGTATTTAAATATATATGCTTTACTCCGTTTATACGTGTATGTAGTTATATTGAGTAACAGGCAAGGTAACAGGCATACTTTAATCGAAGTAAGTAATCGGTCAGCTGAGATAATAAATTTTTATTTTCATGCTTATCTTCAACACGAAAAAATATTTTGATTCACTTCAGTGTAAAAAGAATTGTATAAATCTGTGTTCTTGTTTGCAGCTTTGAATTGTTATATCATTTCATGACAATTATTTGTAGCAATAATAACGAATAAATTTTTTCTATTTTAGGGAGTTACCTATTAACATTTTTAAGGAAGTAAATTGAAAAAATCTTCCAATTACATAGAAAATTTTATTATCATAACGATGAGTTACAACAGTACACAGTCACTTGAAAAAAAAAGACTATACTTTTGGAATACCCTACAAGAAGAATTATTTCTCATCGTTCCTCCATACATAAAAAATATTTTCAAAATAGAAAATTTAGATAATCATGTTTGTGCTTCACAAATAAGCGAGCAGTGCATTATCAAATTACAACAAATTATCAGGTCAGATATGTATGAAAGCTTAATACCGGAAATCAGAAATTTAACAGATTACTATGGAATGTATAATAAACACGATTTTTAATTTTCTATCGGAGATAAAGCTTTGATTTTGGAAATCGGTCGATATTGTAAGAGCCAACCGCTAAATTTTCGTCAATCAACAGAAAAACCAGAAGTCTTTCCGCTCCAAAAGAAGATGAGGTTGGACATGGCAGTGGATTCAGCTCGCTTTAATGTAACATCGTGATAAGCGCCCGAAAATTGTTGTAGCAGGTACGGCTACTTATGGGAGTGTCCTTAAGGTGGCTCATTACCAATGTATAGCACTAAATTTGTAATAATTAAAGAGATAGATGGTTGACATGTAACAATAACAGAGTTGATTCCATACTAAAATATAATGTATCAAAAATTGGATTCTCTCTTAAACGATTTTGGAAATAGTTATCGAAGGAATTTTTAAAAATATACAATGCATAAAAAGTTAGGTACCATTACTCATACGTTTTACAAGATTTTGTATGAACGATAAATTTTTACACATGACACATTTTCAAAAATTCCTTGGATTACTTCATTCAAAACCGTTTAAGGTATATCCAAGATTTGAAAAATGAAAATCGTATAAAAACGAAAAGTTTTATACCTTTCATTGAGTTTGTCTTTATACTTAACAGCACCTGAACATGCAATATGCAAAATTAAAAAAACAAGTTTTTTTTGGCACCTTAATTATCCTTTTTTGGTATGGAATTTTTTTTGTTGCTAATAAATGTTAATCATCCACTTTAAGAATAATTAAAAATTATGTGCTACATATGGGTTTCCATTTTAAATAAAAGCTTCATTAAAAAATTTTGTGTCTCATTGAATCGACCAAAATATCAGACAGACTATGTTGCATTGCCTTTACAACTAGAAAGGTGTACTAAATTTTAGCCTATTGGATGTCAGAAAGTGGCCAAAAAAATCGATCACAAGATTTCTGCCGGCCAGACAGACAAACAGGAAACTAATTTAAATAAAAGCTGGTAGGATTAGTGGTTATTTAGAGTGGCGATAACAGACAAAAGAAAAAACTGTGGGCACACTTCTTATTTTTCTTAGTACAAATTTGTCTTCAATGTTTTTTATTACGTGGAACAAGTAGTGTAAGTTCAACATAAAACTTTTACCTTCTACTAACAATAAGATAAATTTTGAGAGTTGCTCATTTTGATAATTGTTTTTCTATCTTACTAAAACAAGGGCAAATATGGGCCAAAATTTTTGATGGATTTACTTTCTAGATACATTGAGGGGTGTAAACTCGTTGAAAAGCCCGTAAGAGAAAGAAACTAAACTCTTTATTTTATTTGTTCAAATTATAGCTTAAGTATAAGTTTTTTTTCAATAAATTTGATTATACCTAAAGATTTATCTCTTATATAATAAATAATTATCACCAAAATAATTTTCATAATCAAATTGAACTTCAAAATTGCACATTCGATGAAGGATACGGAAATTATACGAAATATTAAAAATGATTGAAAGAAGCCAATTTCTCGAATTGAAAAGCTGCGAATATTGAAGAACACATTTATTAAATTAATAACACTTTTTTACTCATTTGGCTTAGTACGTTGAGAATACATTACTATCATCTGAATAGCTAAACATAAAATTCTCAAAATCGAATTTTGGATAGCTTTTTTGAAAAAGGCAGCACTGTGGGGAGTGCGGGTGCCCGTTTTTGTTTGGGCCGCGTGACCGTGATTCCTTACTATGAAAGCGCAGTAATCGCAAAAAAGTGCTGTCTAAAAGATGCAAATCGGCCATTGGTTAGTCTCCTTGGGCTTAAAAATAGCTTTGCAGCATTTTTTTTCCTACGACTCTATTCTGCCCTTTGATGGGGCCATCCCTTTGTTATGAAATCAGATCACAGATGGTAGGGTAATATTTTACGTCTGGCGATGTATATTTTTTCTTGAGATGCTGATAAAAAAATTTAAACAGTTTGGTTCTATTAGTGTGCTACTTATACACTGTAATAATATTAAGCTCGACAATAGACATAAAAAGTATAGACCGCGCGTGGTATTGCAGAGTCGTGAGCACATTGCGAAGAGTGGCGTCAGTGCTATATCTCTCTAACAACTTACACGATCCGACGTTGCAGCTGTCACATCTCAAGTTTAAATTACTGTTTGAAGCACATTAAATAATAAAAAATGTTGATGAAACTGAGCTCCCAAGTACATATGAACCCTCAATAATTAATAATAAATCAAGAGAAAGCTATAAAACGAGTTCCTCACCTAATGCTACACATACATATGATAAACATCTATTATTTAAAATATTTTTCGTACCCCACTTACTCTTTATACATAATTTAAATTATTCAAATTTTTTTACAGTTCGTGTTGATAGCAAGAAAACGTATGGAAATAATAGATAGTGGTGAATCGTAGATAAATAAATAAACTTTTTTTCAAAGAAATACATGTATAATATACTGTTCGATTCATAAATGTCAGTAATAAAGCTACAAGTCATCCGAGTTACTGTATTGACAAGCAAGCTGCGCCATCTAATAGTATCAGCAGACGCAGCAAGGCAGCACCTATGCTCAGCAGGCGAGCTCACTCAGCTCGCTCGCCCTACTTCACCAGTGGATGCAGCAGCAAGCACACGCTCTTCTACACTGCTTCTTCAGAGTGAACTTTACTTTACTTTAGAGTTTATACTAGCTGTCTCTTTTTTGGGCTAAGCCCATGTAATAGTTTTATTGTTAATATAAAGGATTACATTAAATCAACTACGTGCGTAGCTGTTCATTTCTGCAAGTGCCTCCAGTCGTCCCTCGTTCCTGGCTACTCTAACAGGTTATGGGCATCAGCGACATGTCGAGGAGATGGCTTGGACGGTCGAGGAGACAGAGTATGGTGTTTGTAAGTACCAAGTGCAAAACGAGTGAAAAGTGTATCTTTGTCAACAGTGATTGAGTGTGATCACTACACTTTCTGGAAACTAAGTTTCAGATGTCAATGCTCTTTTTTCTCGAGCATGGAAGTCACATGTGTCTTTTCAGAGTATAATTGATATTTCTTTAGAACGTTTCTTGAACTGATTCAATCGTCACCAATTTCCCTATATGTGCGAAGCATGGACATTCAGAGGAGCGCGTGGGGTTTAGCTGTGTGTGTCATTCAGAGATGATGAAAAAAAAACAAGAGTTTCAGCTTCTCCTTTCAAAAAAGCCATGAGCCGGTAAAGTACAGAAAAGCCTGCCCGTACACACATACGTGCGTGCTGACCCAGCGTCGCCGCCATTTTTTAAAAAGTGACGGCCGATACACTCGTACATAAATGAGTGGGTACATCAAATTCAGAGTAACAGCAAAGTGCACATTGCCCATTAGATATATATATATATATATATATATATATATATGTGTGTGTGTATAAATATTTTTTTTTCTTTCTCTCTTAGTTTTTCTTTTGAGAGTGTATTTCTTACTATTATCAGAGATTGAAACTTTTGTAACAAAAAAAAAAAGGCTCAGAGAATGCATAATAAACATCTTGTAAAAAGATTCTTTTTAATAAAAAAAAATTATAATAATGACAATAATCAGTGAACAAGAATACTTTTAAGTGATTCTTAAGTGATCTGTTTTATTATATACATTAGTAGAAACAAGTAACTAGCTGTGCAGTAAGAGAATTTATACCCTTATATGAAATACTGTTCATAGTGCACTTATCGCGCTTTTTATTCCTTTTTATTCAGATATTTACATTTTCAGTTTAGAGATTAAAATATAAGTGAGTAAAATCAAGTGCAAACTAATTAGGTGAGGCACATCAGAAGTTTTTTTTTCGGGCCTCGATGCGTTCATGCTTCGTAATCTCAAATGTGTTAAAATTCCAAACAAACATCAGAATTATTTGTTCACGAAATCAGAGGGGTATGAACGGTAACAGCCGTTGACAATAAGTATCAATAAATAATTAGAGTAAAATCCTTATATACAAAATTTTATCAGCATTTTGGAATAACTGCCTCGATTAATTGTCGCTTATTTCAGAGGATATGAGTAAATTATTTCCCTTGTATCAAACACATCAAAATATCACTGTTCAAAAGAGGTATAAAAGAAAAAGAAAATTAATTACTATCAGAGATAATTATAGAATCATGTTTTATTCATAGAAAATGTTCAGTGCATTGTAGGTTATCAATTTAAGCATAATTCAGAAGACCCAATAAAATCGACAAGTTTAGATGTACATGTCTAAATGATGAAAAACAACTTTTGACAAAGAAGCAAATTGAGAGCATTAAACAAGCATGAGAACTCATCGTTGATGGCACCAAATTGTACTACTGTACAGGTTCATCCAGCAATCTCAGACATATACAGTCAAGTTACAGAGAAAATAAAAAAAAAATTCAGATGTCAACTATACTTTAGCAGAACTTCAGAAGCATCCGTTTGAGATTGGGAGGGAGAATAGGCATGACCTTAGTCAGTTAAAAGAGCAATAAAAAAAATACAGAAAATTCAGAAGACAATGTAAATATTACGTAATTTGAAATTATATGCAATTGAGATAAATTTCTCGATTATTGATTCATTAGATTTGAAATGAAGTCAGAGAAAGCTTTCATCTTGTATACCTTGAAAAATGTGCATAAAAAGTTTAATCAGATGATAAATGAGAAATTTAAATAATAAAAACACTCAGATGAAACAATATATTGAAAATTAATTTATCGCACAATATATAATTATTATTATTAAAAGAGTTTATAGAGTAATCTCAGACAGATTTACTGAAATTGTATCAAAATTAACACTCAGATTCTACAAGTCCCAACCATTTTTCATGATGATCAGTTCAAGATTGGGAGGGAGAAGATATATAAACTTAATTCATTAAATTAAATGGTAACTCAGACGATAATGTGCATTAGTCAACACATTACAATCATATTTGAGACAAGCTATGTTCACAAACGATACCGTTTTAAAAGAGCTATAGAAACTGTCAATATATTCAATAGTAGAAAATTACTATCATTTTCAATGAATATAAATAAAATTCTAATGTTGTACATTAGATAAAGTCAGAGTGAACAAATTATTGAAAATAATGGACACTGAAGCATAGAAAGGCGTTAATCTAAATCTTTGTCCAGGAAAAGATGTATTTACTGTTCATTTTTCAGAGGTCTATGTGTTTCATATGTAAAATCATATTCCGTTCGAAATAAATGAGATGTTTGTCAAGCAAAACATTAAAAGCATATGTGAATATTAATAAGCAAAAAAGCCGTTGAAGTTTATTTTTGAAGAATAGACAACTCAACTGAAGTAACCAGTGTTATATCATTTCATAAGTTACAAAAGGCGGAAAAAGGTTAAAACATTTTTACTATCCTAAACCTCAGAATTAATAGAAACTTCAGAGAGATTTACTGAAGCTATCTAGCGGAAAATAAAAAAACTAAAGCTTGACTCCGCTTAAATAATAGCATGTATTGCCAGCTACTAAAGCAGACATCTCTATGTCTTAGAGTACTTTTAATCAGTAGCGTAACTAAGAATATGTGCGCCTCCCCGCAATTCAGCGGTATTGATATGCAAATTAAGTTTATATCAGAAGCCACTTTTTTAAAAAAAAGGAGATAGTTGACTTGAATATTGATACTGTGGAACTTTATTTGCTTTATCAATATTCTCAGAGACAGAGTTGTTATAACCTACCTGTGGGTTTCACCCAAGCAGGCTATCTTCTCTGACATACAGAAACTTAGAGATTTGGGATATTCATAAAGGCTAAATTTAATAAAACAGTAGCAATATTGTAATGTTTCGGAGAAGCAAATTTAACTAAGTAAGTTGAACTTGAAACAGAACTTAGAAGAGTAATGGTTAGCAACTGAAACGAATATTGTTCTTCCATAGAATAAGAGTCCTACAGTAAACTGTATGATTGACGAGGTCAAACTCGGAGGAAGCAGACCAAAGAGGATAAAAACCGATCAGATGATGAAAGAATTTGAACCAAAAAAAAAAATAATGCTTCAATCAACTTGGAATTAACATTATATTAAGATAGAAAATTGTTTGTAAATCTGTACTATTCGTCAGATATCTTAGAGACAAGAGGAGGTAGTATCAGCTGGGATAAATGTATGCTCCGATATACAGTTTTGGTGTAATTTCAATTGCTCTTATATTCTTTAATAAATGTAACCTAGACGGCTGTCAGATGTATGCAAAATGAACACATTTATTTAATACTCTCAGATACATATACCAGAAACTCTTTACAGAATCGTAATCAGAGTTTAAAAAGGGAAAGTTGTAAGAATTAAAATTTTCGGTTGGCGGCCTTTGTGACGTTTGTTGTTGTAAAACTTGATTCAAAATATAATATTAATGAAACACCCACTTTAACTATGGTAAAAATAATCAGATGTATAGGAATATTTAGCTAGCACTGCTAGCAGAAAAAATTTAAACTTTGATCACAATCATTTGGGTAAAGAATCCCAAATAACCAAAATAATAATTGGGTACTAAAATTATCAGAGACAGACATTAGAGAACCCTCACACTCACAAAATCAAACTTTAGAGGAAACATTTCAGAAAGTGAACAGATAATGTTTTCTCATGATTAAATTCTAATCTAAAAAAAGAAACCTGAAGGTGACAAGGCTAGAAATAAAAATAAAGAGTTTTAATTTTCAGAGGGAAATGTGGCAGAAGTAGCGCAGAAAGCGTGAATTTCATGCAATAATGCTTTTAGTGGTCCCTGTTTGATAATATACGTGATATCAGACGGCTTTATCTTTTGCAGTCAATCATCTGTCAAAACATTGGCCTTAACCTTCAGAGGATGACAAAAAATATTAGAAGAATATCAAAGGTTTGAGATTAACAGATACGTTAACTGAAAATTTCCTAGAGTACCATAATCTCAGTGACAAAATTTCAAGCAATTGAAAAATTCACTAGTCAGAGCATATTGGTTGTAATAATGATAGATGTAAATAAGTTACTTTAAAAATTTCAAATACAGAAAACCGTGGGCAAATAGACCTCACTGCATACTAACTTAGAAAGAAAGTATCAGTCTTCAGATGTTCTGATCAGAGAAAACTCAGATCTCAGAAGTAACTCTTAACGACTCGAAGAGAGGGAGTGTCAGGAATAAATCTTCAAGCCATACGAGTTACTGTATTTACAAGCAAGCTGCACCATCTAATCGTATCAGCAGACGCAGCAAGGCAGCACCTATACTCAGCAGGCGAGCTCACTCAGCTTGCTCGCCCCACTTCACCGCCACATGCAGCAGCAAGCACACGCTCTTCTACACTGCTTCTTCAGAGTCAACTTTACTTTACTTCAGAGTTTATACTAGCTGTTTCTTATTTGGGCTAAGCCCATATAATAGTTTTATAGAAGACCATTATTATAGAAGAACTGATTTGTTCGTATTCAATAAGTTCCATATCAACTGCTCTTTCCCGTACATGTGTAGCATCATTACTTGTATTAATAAAAAAAGTATCATCTCAAGGAATGCAATTGCAGGAACACTAACACTCACGTGCGTCAGTAACTTTATATATGCGCTTTGAAATTGTCCGACGGTTGGATTATTGTTGAAGCCACCGAATCTCCTGATATAAGAAGAAACACGATTTTGAATGATCCTGTGATAATTTGAAAGTAAGTAAAAAATCTTAGTCACCACTTTCAAATAAACTTTCCGCCGATTAACAATATAATTGGGGAGTTTTTCTACTTTTATTTAATTTCATTCAAGTTCGCGGATGTTATGACTTATTTTCCAGGACCTTTATTATAAATATTGCTAGAATTTAATACATCGAAGCAGTCGTTCATATTCTGACTTAAAACTCAGCTCTGGCATTAGCAATATCAAAACTTTTTAATTTATGATCGATTTTATTAGTAAGAAGAACTTTCCCAACACTGCCACTCAAGACTTGAGCAGATAATCGGACTTTCATTTTTTCATTTTGATAATTGACGTGTCACTTCGTTACTTTATTTGCGCAATGTATACCACTTTTTCTTGCAAATCATTGAAAACTTGAATATATTTCGACGATTATCTTTCGTTTTTTTTATTCGTCAAATCTTTTGAAAAACGATTTCTCATCAATTTTTTCATATGACAAGCGTCTAGCATCGTAAATATGAGAGTAGCTAAAGGTGCATGAGTAAAAAAAGATTCATCGGTGTATTCGTAAATTGTTGCTACAAGATGTTCGACCATTGTTATATTTGATAAAGCACCATCAAAGATAGTGTTGAAAATATTAATGCCATTCAAGAAAAATTCGTCTATAATTTTGTCGCATAAGCTGTTTGTATCTTTTCCAGACTTACCATTGATAAGATAAAATCTATGGGAATTATAAGATATGTATTGATACCAACTAGCATAAAGACGAATGCGTTCGTGGCTTGTGAAAAGTTGTCATTAAATTTCATATCATCATCGACGCCTAAATCTACGTATCCGACGAAATGCAAAAGAGCCATCCCACTCGATTTTTTTCCATAATGCCATTTCGTCGAGGGTGAGATTAAAATAGTACATTTTTCTTTCCATGGGCGCAATGTATTTGCGCTCTGCGGGGGCCCTTTAAGCTTTTGGGCTGCACTTTGGGCCCTTGCATCACTCTGCGCCCACGGGCCGAAATAGTAGATTTTCTACCTAGGGCAGAAAATACGACTACCACGCCCGAAGGGCGCTGTTGTTGTATATTTATGCCCGAGGTGAGGCCAACATTTTTTGTACCGAGGGCAGAAAGTGCAAATTTCTGCCCGTGGGCGCATTTTCGGCCCGCTAATCACTTTCGGCCTAAGGGCAGAAAGAAATTTCGAAAATATTTTCCTGCCCGTGAACCGAAAATGCGTCCCGAGGGCAGAAAGGCTCTGCCGCACTTTCTGCCCTAGATGCGCACCAGGTGCGAACGCTATTTTTCCTACCGAGGGCGCAGTAAACGACCAAAGGTGACCAAAAACGCCCCGAGGTAGGAAAAGTACTTTTCGGCTCTAGGGCGCAAAGTGATTAGCAGGCCCAAAGTGTGCCCACAGGCGCAAAATTCGACTTTGCACCCTCGAAAAAAGAAAACGTCACTCGCACCTCAGGCACAAACATACAAAAACCCCGCCCTTCGGACGTGATTTTTTTACTTTGCGCTCGCGGTACGAAATGTACTATTGTACCTTGGGCAGAAAGGAGAATAATTACGCCCGAAAAGCAGGATTTTTGTATATTTGTGCCCAAGGTGCGAACGACGTTTTTCTTCCTAAGGGTGCAAAGTCGAACTTTGCTCCCGTGGGCACACTTTGGGCCCGCTAATCACTTTGTTCCCTAAGGCAAAAATAGTCGTCTACATCAAAAATGTGCATCTCTCCAGAGCGGTCCCAACGTTCCCTGGGGCGTTGCTTCGTAAGCGCCCTCGGGCCTAGGGACCACCCTGGAGAGATACACATTTGTGACGAAAACTACTATTACCTACCTCAGGTACTTCTAAAAGCCTGGTACGCTTTCTGTAGAAAAAAAAGGATTCGCCCCACATATGCATCTAACCAAGGCGATGCCACCGATCCCTCGGGCGTTGCTTCGCAAGCACCTTCGGGCCCAGGAATCGCCCTGGAGAGATGCGCATGTGTGATGAAAACTACTATTCTTATTTTTATCTTTAGTGGCTACCATCAAATTTTTTACTACATTGATTGCCTTAATTGAATTTTTGTGATTTGAATTTGTCGTCTTTCGACAGTAATGCATTGTAGAGGGTTACGGAAGAACTGTTAGAAAACTTTTTTGCTCAAAATCATAGAGCGGATGGAGAGTATAAGTGAAGAGTTAAAGCAAAGTTTTTAAATTTAGATAGTATTTTTTGGAATCTTGTACCAGCTAGAATATTGTCTGTTAATTGATGTACACTGGGACTTACCGATTCGTAAGAAATAAGTTGAAGTTTGTGTATGGAAGTCCATTTATGAATATATACTAAGAGAAAGAAAATAGAAAAATTACTGTGCTGGAAAAGTACTCTGGTAACTTCTTGTCGCCTAGGGACTTTTTACTTTTGGCTAATAAATTTTTACCATTCTGCACAGTAAAAATTACTGTTTAAAATACAAAAAATTTACCGTCTGTCACAGTAAAAATTGGTGTATGGACAAGAAAAAGTCTCTAGACGACGAAACGCCTTTAGATTACCGTTCTAGCAGAGTTATTTTTCTTTCTTTTGTCTCTCAGTGTAGTGTAAATTATTGTAGAAACATTTTGAGTTCAGAATAAAATTAAATTTTTTTTACTATTTTCTTATGGAAAAATCAGACAAAATATTTTTTAATTTTGAATTGTAAAAATATATCATTATGCATGTGATATTGCAAGTAATATTATCAAGTTTTTGTTTATTAGTACTGTTAGATTTGAATTTGGCACTTGCTGCTAATTTTGAATGCCCGGGGCAGTACCGAGCTATGGCCAAATTGGCGCTGATCTACTGTACTGTACTTGGTATAATGAGATACTCTCTCTCTCACACTCACTCTTTAAGTGGCCTTCCTCGCGATCGCTGTCACTTCTTTTCATAGATTGGTTTTGTACGTTTGGTTTTGCCACCCACTATAGATAGCAGTGTATTTGTATTAATAGATGGATTTATTGATCGTCTCAGAATAAATAGTTAATATTATTATAATAAACTCTGCTTTTATTGTGTCAGCCCCGCGTGCCCTACTTAATACGCTTACAGGTTATGGGCCTTATATAGTGTGTCTTTTTAAGCACACAGATGGTAGCCAAGCGCGGAGTGTTTTTTCGGTGCCGAATACACTCAAGATCGAGATCAGACCCTAAAAAGCAAAGTGAAACTGAGTTTGGCGAGCACTTCAAGGTTCTTGTTAGAGAATTTGAGATTGTTAGTAAAACGTATGTGTTCCCTGAAGATGAAAAGAGAGATAGTTTTTATCATGACATCATCAATGGTGTGCCAGACGTAAAGATAGCAGATTTTAATAGATTGTTTGATAGCGAGGGTGGCCTATCTTATAAATATTTAAAAGACTATGTTTTAAAGCAGGAAGCAGAGGGGTCATTGCAACGACCAACGGCTGGCACGGGGGCTGCCTAGAGTGGGGAAAGTCACTCGTCACCCGTGGCAGCGAACGTTGCGTCTGCCAGTACTCTCTGCTACGAGTGTAATGACAAAGGACTGCCCGTGGAAGGGGCAGAACATATGGGACCATATTGCAGCGTGTAGAAGTAATAATAATAATAACAATAAAAAAAAATACTGTTTGGGATTTCAAAAGAAATCATGGTGATGGAAAATATAACAAGGGAAATAATTCCAAAAACAATAATAAACGGAAAATGATAGGCAAAGTGATAGAAATGATAGAAAAAGAGCCAAAGTAGACAGTAAAGAGAGGCAGCATGATAACAACAGGTCGAACAACAGGAACAGTGTGGCAGATCAGAACGATTGGGAGGCTCTCGATACTGATGCATGCAGTAGTTTGTTCGTAGGTTCACCCGAAACTTTGCTCTCAACGTACACGGAGGAAAACTTAGTCAATTATAATGGCGGAAAGTGATTAAGTTCGTAGCAGACTCGGGTGCTACATAACATTTTGCCAAATTTAAATTGTATTTTGGAAATTTCAAAGATTGGGATAGTGGGTTGATTAAATGTGCTAATGGTAATTCCTCCGCAGACTTGAGAGCGGAGGGAGAAGGGTGCGTTTCGGGTAGCAATAATGATAATGAGGTAGACTTGGATGGGGTTATCTGTGCCTAGGCGCTTGCTGGTAATTTATTGTCACTTCGACGTTTTGCTGACAGAGGCATGAGAATTTACTTAGATAACAAGACTGTGGATGTATACGACTGGAACTCCAATGTGACCTTTGTGTCTGGTATATATGAAAGTCCTTATTGAATAGTAGAACTCGTGCAAGATATTCAGGGTTCGGATAGTAGTAAGAAATTTAAGGAAGTTTTAGATTGTTTGATGGTTGAAAGTAATTCTGAGCAACATAGATACATGACTAGGCACACTATAGCAAAGACATAAAAGAGTCAGCAAACCAGTAAAATTTACAATTAAGATTGCTCTGGAATTTTGAGAAATGTATCTCTAAGGGATAGTTTATATATCACCTAGCAAAATAAGCTAAAAAAAAGTTTGTTAATGATGGAAAAATTATTGATAGTACAGAACTAATGATTTATGAGATACCAGAAGCTCAAAGTCCTTCCTCAGAGAAATATAGGATATTTGAGAAGAACAACAAGGCTATGCTTTGGCATACTTGATTTGGGCATGCTTCTGTTAAATATTTTAAGGCACTACAAAGAAATATCCTGATTGTAAAGAAGTAAACAATGCAGTATTTAATAGTTTTAATAGTACTTGTGAAATATGTCAGCTTGCCAAAATAAAAAGATTGCCATTGAATACCAGAAGAGAAATAACTACAAAACCGCTGGAGATAGTCCATGCTGATACCATGGGTCCCATCACTCCATTGACTTATCTCAAAGGTAACAAGTTTGTAATCATGTACACAGATGACTACTCATGTTTAACGATGTCATATGCAGTAAAGTTTAACAGTAAAGCTGGGTGTTGCTCGGAAAATTGCATGACAAATGCACAAAATCTATTGGGTTTTGATAAGAAAATGTGTTACTTTCGCACAGATCAATGCACGGAATTCACCGGAGGTGATACAGTTAGTGTCCTTCCAAAATTGGGAGCTGACTTTCAGCTAGCCTGTCCTGATACACCTCAGCTCAATGGTGGAGCTGAACAAATTAATCGCACACTGTAAGACAATGTGCGAGCCGATATGTACGACTCTAGGCTCGAGGAAAACATGTGGGATCTGGCTCTTAGTGCTGCTGTGTAAACTTATAATCGCACATCACACAGATCATATAACATGATAACTCTGTTAAAATAGTTTGCTCCTGACACCAAGATAGACTTAGCTCAGAAGAGAAAATTTGGTTGTGTGGCTTTTGTGAGGATTCAGAGGAATAATGGCCCCAAGTTCAGCCCACGATGCATACGTGTAGTACTAGTTGGTTACACACCGACTGGCTACATCTTTCTAAAAGCAGAGGATATAAAATTTTATGAAAGCCAAGATGTCAGATTTCACGAATGATTGGTTTTTAAAGATATCTGTAGAAAAGACAAAATAGCAAACTGGAATAATTACAAGATAGATATTAAACATGATTAATGGTTTATTAAACTTGAAAAAGAGAGTCCCAAAGAGTTATTAAAGACGGAGGGAGAAAAGATAGTAAAAAGAAAGCGAGGACGACCAAGAAAGTATAGAGAGTCTTCTCAAGAAAACGCTCAACGATCTGCTGTTGTTAATGAGACGAGTTTTGCAGGAGCCAATAACACAGCCAAACTCGACATACTACTACGGTTCGACGGTGATGCTCATCACCTGATAGCAGAGGTCAAAGACGAAATGGTGCCTACATTGAATGCTTGATTGAACAAGGATCCTGCAAATTATAAAGAAGCTGTTGTGACTCCAGAACGATATCTGTGACTCAAAGCTGTTGACGAAGAACTGGAGTCAATGCATAAGAATCAAGCATAGAAGATTGTTGATAGAACGATAGTCAATATTGATGGAGGCAAACCAAACATCTTCGACTCCAGATGATTCTTAAAAAAAATGATCAATAAGGATGGAAATACGAAATTCAAAGCGAGATTGCTGATTCGTGGCTTCAAAGATAGAAACAAGTACGATCTGCAAGAGACTTAAGCTCCAGTATTGGGATTGGCTCTGGTGAGATCGGTAATCTTCATTATTAATAAACATGATCTGGAGACTTGCCAACTTGATGTAAAGGTGGATTTTCTGAATGGTACGATCAAGGAGGAGATTTACATAGAAACCGCTGAAGGTCTGCTTGACAAAGATCGAGTTAAGAAAGAAAAAGTTTGTAAACTAGAAAGAGCTCTCTATGGACTCAAGATCAGCCCAAAAAGATGAAATGAACGTGTCAGTGAAGCTGCTTTAAAACTGGGACTGCAGACTCATATCAGTGAACCGTGTTTCTACACATAGAGAGAAAAGGAAAAATTTCTGATTTTGATCCTTTATGTTGATGATATGATGATTGCTAGCAACTGTGTAAACAAACTGAACGAAATAAAGTTTCGTCTACAGTCTGAGTTTGAGATGTCAGATCTTGGTGAGGTTAGCAGGTTTTTGGAATCAAAGTAAAAAGAAACAGAAACAATAGAACGATTTCACTCACCCAGACAGTTTACATCGAGAAAATGTTAGAAAAATTTGGATTTTAAGATTCAAAACCTCAGAGAACACCCATGGTGACCGTCCAAGTTCTGAATCGACAAAGGAAAGACAGAGAATAGTTTGAAGACCCCGAGGAACTAGACAAAGCAAAAATAAGAGAAAACGTGCCATACAGAGAAGCTGTAGGTAGCTTTCTGTTCTTGGCGAATACGATTGGACCGGATATCTCATACTCCTCAGACGTGTTGAGTGGACATTAAATCTGCCGAACTTGAGATGATTGGAAGATGGTAAAAAGAGTGTTTCGATATCTGCAGCACACAAGGAATCCGGGCCTGACATACAGAGGTCTTGAACATGGATTGTAAGCCTTTTTCAATGCTAGCCTGGCTGACTGTAGAGGACTACTCACCACGTGTGGGTACCTAATAAGACTGTATGGAGACATAGTTGCCTGGAAGACAAGAAAGCAAAATTATGTGGCGATTTTCACTTGTGAAGCTGAATACGTGGCAATGTGTAATGCAATTTAGGAACTGATAGGACTGGAATACTTCATAAGCTTGATAATATCTTGCACACTGCTGCCTGCAGATCTGCGGTGCAATAATAAGGCTGCTGGGCCAGTACAAATATAGATGGGGAAAAAGATTGAGATGTATTACTAAAATAAAATCTCATTATGTCAAAGCATGTGCAACCAGAAGAAAGATAGCCATCAGATGGATTACATCGAAGGAACAGCTTGCAGATATTTTCACTAAGCCTCTATCATTTGAATTGCATGGAAAAATAACACAAATTATCTTAAATACGATTGCATGATTAAATTGCATGATAGTAAAGATTGCGTAAATTAAAATTGTAGAGTGAAAGATAGATTAATTATGTATATTCATGTGTAAATTATTACATATTTTCTGTATGTTTTAGGTGATCAGAATGCACCCAACAGCGAGTGATCCTAGAGAGCTGGTCCTAGTCGCAGCTGGTTGCTCGTCTAGATATTTCCTATATAATTCTATTTATATTTCAAGATTTAAATTTTCAATTTTTTTTAATTAAGTACCGATAGTAAGGGAGTGTTCGGTTTGAATTTGGAACTTGCTGCTAATTTTGAATGCCGGGGGCAGTACCGAGCTATGGCCTAGTTGGCACTACTCTACTGTACTGCGCCCGGCATAATAAGGTACTCTCTCCCACACTCACTCTTTAAGTAGCCTTCCTCGCGATCGCTGTTACTTCTTTTTGTAGCTTGATCTTGTACGTTTGGTTTTGCCACCCACTGTGGATAGCTGTGCATTTGTATTGATAGATATATTGATTGATAGATTGTGTCTGAATAAACAGTTGACAGTGTCAAAGTAAACTTTGCTTTATTGTGTCCAACCCGTGTGCCTTACTTAATACGCTAACAATTACCTTTATAAAAGAACCGCTACTATCTGATAATTGATTTGTTTTTTGTAGTGTTTATAGTAATTCGGACATACTTTCGACTTTTATGTTTAAATAACGTTGATTTTCTTTAAAAATTTTTATTTTACGATTGTTTTGGTTAACTGATGTTTCTAATATTTTTACTTTTAATTTTTTTTTGGATACCGAACTATCATGGTTCTGCGTGAGATGTTACCTGTTGCAATATAAATTGTCATTAGTAGAGATCATTCTAAGATGTAACGTAATGAAAGAATATTATTATAATTTGTCGGAAATACAATATAGTCACTGATTTTTGTTCTAAGTAATTGAAAATAAATTATTTTTGTTATAGTTAAACTATTACTGTTTTTAATTATCGTTAGTATTTTCTGATGCTGCCTCAGCTTCACAAGCTTTGTTTTTGTTAATCTCATTATTAATAAACACTTCATTATAGGTCGCATCACTGAAAAATTCAAAAATCCTTAGATTCACGTAAACTGTGTGTATATACTAGAACATGTTTATTCGTTGCAGTTTTAAACTTACTGATGACTAATCGTAATACCAACTGATGAAACAGCATCTGATATTAATCGTTTACGATATTTGGCCAGTGGCAATTAGCCACTTTTCTTTCCCTTCACTGTTTTTGGGAAACCTAAATAACTATTCCGGTACAAACTGCCTGCATTTTAATTACAATGTTACTTACTGATGATTTGACACACTTTTTTCTGCAGCATTATTCTCAGACCTACATATTATGCAGTACCAAACCATTTTTAGTCTTTAAAACTAATTTTATTCATAAAACACAGTTTAGCAAGTCGTCTGCAAGTGCTTAGTCGCCGCAACATAAGATTTTTTCTCGAAAAACAAAACGCAACTTGTCTGATTTTGCAATAAGCGAGATTTAAAGATTTTATAATTTATAGAACAAATATTTGAACTGTAATACTTACCTGAAATTGTATTAATATATGGAAACAATAAAAATTGTATTTGAAAATTATTTTAAATGATGGATGTATATTATTTGAGTTTACCCATTACTAGTTCATACACCTATTTTAAAATATATTCAGTTGAAAAGAAATGAGTATCGTGGGAATCGCTCGCCGATCTTCCGCGTTCCTTGCCTTAGCCCACTTGGCTATCGATGCATAACACCAGCGTAAGTATGGGAGTAGTATTAATATTGCTGCCCTGGGCGAGGGTGTATATGTATGATTAGGTTATGAACTTGTTTTATAGCGTTTTCTTGGTTTATTATTGATTATCAAGGGTTCATGAGTACTTGGGAGCTCATTTTCATTAATATTTTTCATTATTTTATGTGCTTTAAACAGTCATTCTAACTTCAGACGTGACAGCTGCAACAGCCAATCATATAAGTTGTTAGAGAGGTATATCACTGACGCTACTCTTTGCAATGAGCTGACGATTTTGCAATACCACCCGCGGTCTATACTTTCCATTTTCATGAGCTTGACGAGCAGGCATGTCCTTGGGTAAAAATATTCGTATTGAGGCTTCCTAGATACTACGTGATCACTACTACATTAGCAGATTCTTTGTAGTACGTTGTTAAAATAATAGGCCATGAGGACGACTCGAGTACTAGGGCTCTTTTTTTGAGACACTTGGTCATATAGCTTGACCATTGACGAATTAATATTATCGCTGGCCTCGTTATGTTTATTTTTTCTGACGTAATTATCGCAACTAAATATATTTCTTCTCAGTATGCTAAATCACTGAATAGTTTCATCAGAGCCAGACGCAAAATCGTTGACAAAAATAAATTTTGTTAAAGATAATCTAATATAAGGGTGTATATATCATCGATCGAGTAAGAAAAGCTCCAAGTAAAAAAAGTCAGGCATTCGTCTAGTAAAAGTCCATTGCATGTCTTGCAAGAGTCTGAAAAAAAGTCTTGCCAAAAGTTTGGCTAATGAGACTATTTCAGGCTTTTCATATTACTCCTTTGAAGTTAAGGTAAGTATATGAAACGTGGATACTTATTATGGATTGTATATAATAAGGTGTCAGTAGAAAAGATTTCAAAAACTTGGTTACCCAGGCTAACGATTATGCTGTTATGTTCGATTCAAAGTTCTCGTTATTACGCACACGGAGAAATATTGTCTCATACAAAGTACGTTCTCATAATGCAACATCTATAAACTGCGTGCGCAGTTTGCTTACGCTGAATATCTTCATGCTAGATTATACATAACGGTGCACTCTGAAAATCACATCGATATTTCTGATGTACGCTTTGTGCGCATCCAAACAATCGATGAATACACCAACATTTACAGTGTAAGCAAACTGTGCACGCAGTTGCTAGATGTCGAATTTTGAGAATGTACTTTTTATAGGACGATATTTCTCCGTGTATTCCAACGGGTCTACTTTAGAAAATTTGGTGACTATAGTTTGGTACCGATAAGTATCGAATTACACGTTATTTGAGTTTGTAGTGCAGTTGGCCAATCACTCTGTCTTATGTCGAGTCTTTTCCACAAAGTTTACACCTAGACACCGAACTAAGAGCGAAGTGACATACGTAATAATCAACACGGTGTAAAACAAACCTGAATGACTTGTGCTTTCATACTTAGATGCTTAACTTCCTGAAGTGGACCAGAAACAGTACAATATAGTAATAATCGACCTGATGCACCAGAACTTTGGATAGCCTTAGACCATATAATTGTTACCCCGGGGCAACAGGTTTTTCAAATATTTTGACACCTCATTTTCTAAAAGATACAAACGACAATGTGTATGCAGATAAACATGTTCCAGATAATTTTTTTACCCTTAAACTACTAATGGATGACTAGTCTAACATTGTCTTGCAAGACTTTTGCCAAACTTTAGGCACGACTTTTTCCAGGCTTTCGCAAGACATGCAAAGGACTTTTCCCAGACCTATGCCAGACTTTTTTAATTGAATTTGGCGTTAAAAAAGGAGTTATCTGGATTTTTAATTAAAATATGATATTCATTATGTTGAAAAATGCTAATTGGTATATAACAAGATTATACAGTGTTGTTGTGATTATTCCATTTCATCGTATTGTAGCTTTCTGAAGTAAAGAATTGAAATATCATAGATTTTCTATTAGAGACCAGATAATACCTTTCTTCACTCAAGAATATAAATAGCACCTTTTCTAAACAAAAATTTAGATGCCCTCTTTTCAACTCAACCGATGATGTTCACTCTTTTTGCAAGGGAAATTCCTACCGTCACAACGCATGCGGTACAGGTGACTAAATAGTATATTACGCCACTAGGGAGGGAAGTAGCACATTCCCGTCCACGTATAGAGTGCCACCCAAGGCGAAGCCGAGGGTGGCAAATACGCGGTCGATGATGTGCTACTTCCCTGCCGAGTGGCGTATACGATTTTTCATCATACCCGGCGGGAAGTTCGCGACCCTCAAAAAGTATTTTGTTGAACAAATTAAATATAAAATTAACAAGCAATCGTTCCATCGTTCGTTGTGCACACTATGTATGTATTGATATCTAGGGTCTTTATAGGGAGAAAGAGCAAGTGAGATAA
>JAPYYV010005411.1:0-23720 GCA_030522625.1 Copidosoma aretas | reverse complement strand
TTTTTTTTTTTTTTTTTTTTTTTTCTCTATTAGTTATTTGCTCGTTCATCGGTGGATGGTACAGAACCAGAATATATTTTTACGCAATAAGTGTGTGTACACGAGTGAGTGGACTTAAGAGGCTGGGTGTGGGTGTATTGTTTACTCTACGCGAGGGAGTAGAAGGGTGACACAGAGTGTCGATTTTTCTTTTACTTTACACACCTGCGCTTATTTCCGCTTATCGCAAAAACATTGTTGCTCGGGTTTTTATTGAGATCGAACTTTAACGAATGTTCATTATTTTATTTTTTTTTCATGCGTGAATGAACAAATATGACAATCAGTCTACAGATTGAGCGTTATCACTAAGTATTTTACTGGAAAATATAAATAAATTCATCGTCATGTCTATTATCGATCGTGAAAGAACGAATGGAGTATGATGATACTTCGATCATTTCCAACCTTCTTATTCATATTGTCTGTGTGTGTATACATGTAGTATGTGAATATGTGTGGGGGTAGTGCGGCAATGCCTGTGTCAATTAATTGGCACAAATGCCTTTCATTCAGTGCGACACTGCGATGGGAATAAAAAAAACTCACTAGCGCTGCTGCCTGACCGCCGCAACGTATTCAATATGTTTCGTTTTTAATTTACAGCGCAAATATCAACTTCGATTTTATTGATTTTCTTTAAATAACTTGCATATCTTGTGAGCTTTTTTTAATATTCAAGTAAAAAAATAACACAATTACATTTTTATTTACGTAATCACTTGATGTGTTTCAATTATTTTAATTCCTATTGAATCACTTGTCTATGTACTACATGTGGAATAGTTCATTTTTATACGAAATTTAATGGTATCAAAACTGATAAAAAAAAACAAATGTGATGATCAACATTTGGCCAGCACTTGATTCCATTCTTCTGATGGGCTATTATCTCTATTACGATTGAGCTGAATCTAATAGAAAGCACTTGTAACAATATCCTTTCACTCTCAAAGTTCTAGCTTGGATAATTCGTTGATATGCGACAGTATAACAGTTGAAAAACATATACTTAAGAGTATTATTTCCACCTTCGTTTTTTTCATCAATATTGTTTATACTAATAGTCTATTAAAAAAAAATCATTTTCTTACAAATTATCAGAAATTGCTTAATGATAACTTTCGCTATCCTTGCGAGTTGTAATAAAATAACAAATATAATAACTTTTATAATAAAATGAAATGTCATATAAGATGAGATCAAGTGAGTACTCTTGTAATGAAAAATGTGTGAGAAAATGCACATGTAAACTGTTTTTCATATTATACTACAACAGTAGGCAAACATCTTCTTTACTAATTTAAAGTTTACCTATACAATACTGCAAAGTAATTTTAAATAATGGTTCAACTAATATTCAGATAACTGTATTTTATACACAAATTCGAAGCATGTAATTACTGTCACTTATTCTTTGTACATTTCAAGTCATTATGAACATTGCTTGCTTGTTGCTTGCTTGTCGAGAGATGGCCTTGAATCCTATTAAAGAGGGACCCGGTTTGCCATATTAAATCTAGTTTATGAACATTGTACTTTCAATATCCTTATTTCTGCGCTTTTGATAAAATGTATACATTTAGATTCACCTAATTCTCTTGATTGCAAGTTTCCTGAACTACATTTTTTATTTTATTTTAATCTATTTTATTTAATGCTACTACGTACCTGGTGACATGTTACACCACAAATCTAAATGCATATCTTTATAAAAGGAGTGTATAATAACTTGTGTCTTTTATAAAACTTAAAACTCAATGTATAATTATAAGTGATTATTTATCTGAGTGATTCTTTAGAGAGTTTAAAGGTACATTGCGGTGTATTTCTAAAAACTTACGATATCCTATTCATTTTATCAGTCACAAAATCAATATATCGACGCCTCCTACGAAAAAAAGCTCATGACGGTACGTTACCATTTACTTTAACATTGTAACGTATCGTCATGAGCTTTTCTTCGTAGGAGGCGTCGATATGTCGCAGTTGTGTTGCTCATGCAACTAAACCTATTTTTTTTTATTATTATTATTATTATTATTATTATCGTGTTATACGTCCTTTCCTTTGCGGCACTCGACACTTGGGAGAGGGATGGGAAAGGGATAGGAGGGGCTAGGGGGAATTCGAAGCATTGCTCGAGTCCTGACCGGGTTTCTGCGTATAAACACCAGGACTAACTCCTGCATACCTCCCGCTCACGTTGTTCTTCGCAGCGTAAGAGAGACAGTTAATCGAACCACCGAAAATCAAACAGCGGAAGCGAACCTCTATAGACAAACGGCGAGACTTGAACCAAGTCCCACCCATGCCCGTAAACACTGCTTGATTTCTAAGATCGACGAAACTGCAACTCTACCGCTGCGCCAACATGCCGGTACAAAACCTATTTAGTCAATCTTGGTATATATTATTGGACGGATAAAAATAGCCAAATTCTCGTTTTAAATTCCTTCCTAACTCTCTGAAACAGCGGTAGCAATCAAATCCATTTTCTGTTCATGAATAAAAAAAAAAAAAATCTTGAATTAAATAATTGTACTGTCACAACTTGAGCTTTACAAAACTATACAAGTTGAACTGAAATAGGGGAAACCTTTTTTTTCAATCCATCAATAAATCAATTTTCAGACACCATGCTGCAACAAAGTCTACACCTGCCGCTTCTGCCACGACGAGCACGAGACCCACTCGGTCAAGCGAAAAGAGGTGACGGAGCTGATCTGCACACTCTGCGAGACGCGTCAGCCAGTACAGGCGACCTGCCAGAAATGTCATGTACGCTTCGGCAAGTACACTTGTCTAGAGTGCAATCTCTTTGACGACGAGGACAAGAATCAGTATCACTGTGATGGGTGCGGTATCTGTAGGCTCGGCGGTCGTGACAGATTCTTTCACTGCGCCAAATGCAACATGTGTTTGCCCATCGAACTCCAGAATGGTCATAAGGTTGGTTATACTTATTTTTGTACAATTAAAATATTGTACATGCATCATAAAATTTATACTGCATGCATCAATAATGAGAGGGAAAGTTTTTAGCTTGCATTCGAATAGTCATTTTGAATCTTACAAATTTTTAATCTGTGCGTGATGATGTATTTTTGTTAATATGTTTGCAGTGCGTGGAAAATGTTTCCCATGCAAACTGTCCAGTCTGTCTGGAAGATATTCACACCAGTCGCATTCCCTGTCATATTCCCAATTGTGGACATTTGCTGCATCGCACCTGTTTTCAAGACCTGTTACATTCAGGCCATTACGCATGTCCAACCTGTCAGGTATCTCTGCTTGACATGACTGATCTCTGGTTGTTTTTGGACAAAGAAGTCAACCTTACTCCAATGCCACCAGAGTACAAGGATTATAAGGCTGATATTCTGTGCAAAGATTGTCATGAGGTCTGTGTCTTACTTACGACTCGGTTAGACTAACATAAACCAATTAGCAAACTTTTGTTTGACAAAAGTTATCGAGAGTGCGTTTTTGATTTTGTATTTTTCGCAGGAATCAACCGTGAAATTTCACGTGGTTGGACTGAAATGCTTAAAGTGCGGTAGCTACAATACATGTCGAATCAAGGGATCCCCTTGCCCAGGTGCGTTAAACAATTCACGTAGACGGACGTAGTTACAAGGACTGCTGATGCTGATGATCGTGATGATGGTGGTGCAGATAATCCTGCTGCTATGCCAACAATCATACACAGCAACAACACTCATGTGTACGATTCGCGATGTTTGCTCAAAGACTTAGCAAACGAATTTTTAGCAGCATGACGTGGCTAGGTAGTGGAGCACAGAGAATAAAAATTCTCAAATAAAAAGCACACACGTCTAAAGAGTGACAAAGAGCAAAAAAAATCATGATATAATAAAACGACAAACAGAAAAAAAAATATCTCAACAACAGTATTCCGTTACTCCATCTCATTTTTTTGCATATATGATGACGTGCGCCGATGTAGCTATCTTTTTTTTTCTGTTTTTCTCTTCCAACAGACCCGGAATCTCTAAACGCGGTTGCGGCTAGTGGTAATTGGATGGGCGGTGGCGAGGACCATTCATCGTCGCAAGGATCGCAGGCACAGTAGCAAAAAGCGCGCAGACGTTGGACGGCCGCGACGGCTCGCTTCTTGTGCATCGTTCTCAGGCGTTTGTTTTCGCACAAGTGATGAGGTTTTGTCCATTTGAGCTCCTATCGACCTTTTCCCATTTCTGTATGATGTTCTATTGATGACTGCGCACCTGGTTTGAAATTCAAGTGTGATGACGCTTCTTCTTGATAAAATATACACTCTTCTTTTTATTCCATCAAAACGTCATCGAATTCAAAGTTTTGTATTAATTTTTTTTATTAGAAGATTTTTTACTTCGCCAAAATTTTTAACAAAAAAAAACCTTTTTTCCTGTTACAGTGAATAGACTGTTGTTTAATAATCATGCCAAATTATTTTTATTTTCATTTACACGTGAGAATAGTAAAACGTTGAAATTGATAGTTGAACTCATTTGAGAGAATCGCACGTAACTTTTGGTTCGCAGTGAACGTTTTTTTTCCTACAAAACTTATTTGAAAACCATTCAAGTATCCTGAAATGTAGATTTTAATGACCTTTGAATAAAGCATTCAAACATTAATTGCATAACTCGTGTGAGTCAGGATATTTTTAGACTAATTTAACATAATAATCCTCATTTTAGGAGCAATTGTAATTGATAAACTGTAATTATTTATCAATGAATCGTTTGTAATCGATATAGTATAGCGAATGATAGTAATTGTGTACAATACAATTTTATTATTGTATAGAGTATAATTAGTACTCAATTGCAAATAGGTTTTTTTATATTACTTTAACTTTTATTCTTAGTTGTACATATATTGCAGTCGCATAATAATAGCTGATTGACACTTAGAGTGCTTATTAACGAACAGTTATACAGTAAAATCGTGGCAAACTGATGAATATTTTATAAAACATACGCATAATATTTCAATTTTTCACGTATTTTACCATCTTTCATCACATCAAGTAACTTATTTAATAATGGTATTGCGTATATTCGTGACTATCGTATTATATACGATTAATCGATGATAACGGGTTGCAAGTATACTATTCAATTAAATATTGATATTCAAAGTGTATTCTTCCATGCAGACAAAAGGATATCATACGTGTAATCGATTTTATTTGCTGAAAATTTTACGCCTCTTTCATACACTTAGAATTTATCTTTTGTATGTACCATAACAATTTTGAGCATTTCCTTAATGAACCAAACATACATCTGCATTTTAAATATTTTTTTACGTCAACAAGGAAAGAAAGTTGGTTTTGATGGGTTTTTGTTTTTTAATTTTCTAAAGTATTTTGTTTAATCATAGGAAAATTAGTAACTGTGTGTACCTAGCCTAGTGAATAAAAAAAGTTCTTATTTCTTGTTGAGATAGTTGTTAATTAAATTTCAATCTTGTAATCTGATTTTGTAAAAAAATAAATGAAAAGTTGTGCGAAGGGAAAAGATAAAAACCAAAGGATAAAATCATGTGATAAGCATGTATTTAATCATCACATTTGATTAATTATCTATGTATTATTCAACTTCATAATGAGTTGGATTTTGTAAACAATATAACAATAATATTTTGAGTATGTATAGTCTTAAGTAGAATCAAAGTTTTTACCACTATTCTCTTGTATCAACGCATATTTCTTCACGTATATTTTTTTGCAACTGCATTTTAAATCACGTTTTAAATTTATCAAACAAAAATAAAGAATTAATTTAAATTGACGTGAGAGCAAAGATAGATGAATAACAGAAAACAATCAATGTATGAACGTTGTTACATGACCAATGCTTTTTTTTTGTTTTAGTTGTAAATTATAAATTACAAGGGCTATTTGTACATACAGCCGCAATAATGTAGAATATAATACAATGATCTATGAAATAAACTGACTACAATTTTTTGATTATCTCAAGTTCATAACTCGTACTTAGCGAAAAAACACTATTTTTCGTAACTGTATTTTCAGCAGTAATTCAATAACAAAAAAGCTACTTATCGCAAACAAAAACTTTCGAGAAAATATTGCAAAAAACGGTATGAAAGTATAAAAGTTTTGAGAAAAATAATTATTACTGTTTTATTACATATTATTTAATGAAACATTTGACCCCATGGGCAAGATTCAAGTTGAACATATAACACTGATTCAGCCAATTAGGATTGTAAAAATAAAACGATCAAATTAACCAATTGAATGCTCTTACATCTGTGGAATGTGGAACACCAATAAAATTCACATTGAAGTTTAATTGTCCGAAAATGAAAAAACAAAACCGACGTATGATTTAATTATTTTAAAAGTAAACTATACATATACAGGCGCTCTTTTTAAGCCAATGGCAACTCTCAGGGTGAGAATTTTGCAAGCAGTGACGGAAGAGACCTGTAACAGTTATGAAAAAATACTGTTTGAATTTCGTCTCTTGCAATCAACACTTTTTTTTCCATTGCTAAATCGAAGCGAGTTCCTAGCATCTAAGTACTCGTAAAATTTTTATTTTTTCTGAAGTGTTTAGAGCAAATCTTTTTATCTGATCACTAATTTCAGTTATAAGGACATCAAATAAATCGTTTTTTAGTTTGAATTATTATATCCAATAAATACGATCATATACTCTGCTTCGTCTTGCTCCGAAATATAATTTAATAGCACTGGTAAAACAACAAACATTATTTTAGTGTAGAGTATATTTATCAACTATTCAATATAGTTTGACGTTTCGTCGGTCAAAGTTGACCTTATAATAAGACTAATGAATTCACAAAAAATTTACGTGCCCGTTGTATCTTCATCTGTATAGACTGTATAGAGGTTTGCTTGAGAGAAGTTTACCCGGTCTGTCTCACACTCATCGGTTACTCTATATGTTTGTCCCCAATCCCCGATACACGTACAAAAACAATATATTTCGCTAGTAAGTAATAATTTACAAGTTTGCATAAAGAAGCTGTTTATAAGCAGTCGATCAGCTACATAAAATAAGTTTTTTGTTTTTAGTTAAATACCGTAACAACAATCATTGAACACAAAAATAATGCGTAGTGATACAGTGACTTTAATTTTAAGATACCAAAAGTATATTGGTAACACTAAGTCTTTTGAACATTCCTTACAAAAAATGTTAACAATTTTTTAAAAACATCCGGTTAAAACTTAAAAAAATTTAATTTAATGTGAAACAATTGTTAATTAACACGGGTCGTACGTTTAGGGCGTCAATTTTAATACCTCTACTCGTAAGTAATTTATTTTAGAAAATTTTATAATTTTCTAAATTTTGAATTGAAATTTTAAAAACAGATTTACTTTACATGATTAAGTATCTACAATTTTATCAAAAAACCAAACACTAGGTTTTTTTTCTTAAGCACTTTTAGAATAGTATAATAGGTAGTTGGAAAAACGCCTATGAGTAACTATTCAAATATAAAATGGTAAATTAATTGTATGTTTGCGAATAGAGTTGAAAGTTGATTATGTACTTTTGTATACAGCTGCGTACCAAAGTAACCACGTTCCGAGACTGTCAATTTGTTTAATTCTCGAATGTTGAGATACACAAGAATATTGCTGATGACTTCATCGGGTAAACTATTATAATTTACGGCATTCAAAACACCTTCGAAAATTTTGTTCAAATTATTTCTTGCAATATTTAACAATTCTGATTTACGTATTGCTAGGCCGAGGCGAGCTACCAACGCATGCTCGTAATATCGAAGATCTTGTTTTGCTCGAAGCGACGAGAGTAATTTTGTGCAATCTTTAAGGCAATTCTCATCATTCAGTAATTTGACAAATGAATTCAGCGGCATTGTAAGGATGTCGCACACAGATCTGTTACCTACCTTATCTTTCTTAAATTCATCCAGCTTTTTGTTGCAATCAAAGAGGATTTTCGATAATTCATGATATAATTTAAACAGCCCTTTTTTTGGGACCAAGTCTTCGTTCAATTGGTTCGAACGTGAGTCAATCGCATAATAAAAACTTACCAAATATGTAATTTCAAGATCATCATCATTAATATCATCATTGTATGTTGTAAGGTATCTATAATATTCATCGATTATTGCGCTGTCTCTGAATTCCCAGAGTAAACACAACATTTCAGGAACATTATTTATGTCTAGAACATGGATAATACGATAGTCGCTTACAAGGCTCAAATCTCTGATGAAGCACCTGTTGATAAAAAAGTGAATCAATTATTAAGTAAATACAATAAGTAATTGTTCAAAACACTTTTTAAATCATGGTAATTCATTAGCTTACCCATCAGATCGAAAGCCAGCCTCCAGAAGCATCCTAAGAATTTCGTAATCGTTCATAACATAGGCATTTGTCAACGCTTGGTCCATATATCGACAATTTTTTCTTGTCTTAACGATGAGATCCACATCGAGCAAGTAATCAACAACCATATATCGAAGCAAATCATCGATATGATTATTAAGTGGATTAAGTACTTTACTAATATGACGGCAAATATCCAAACTCAATTTTTTGTTTTCAAATGTCGTTTTGTCAATTTTTATGGTTTTCCGCAGCACGAACTCAGACAATTTCTTTCTTTCTCGGTGCATAAACATGGAAAATGGCGTTAAATTTCTAAAGTTATGAGCAAATAAATCCGCCCCTGAAAAATATTTATGCACTTTACCATTACATTTTTAAAACACACATTCAATTAAAAACTCGCAAAATATATAAAATACATGTAGTACATATTAGAGGTGTAAAAGATTCTTGTTTCCTCATAGAGAAAGCTTTGCAGTGGTCAAAAATTAATTTTTTTAAAACATAAGTATTGGAAACGTCTCTTGCAGTGTTTGAGTTGAAAATACATCATTTTTTTATGTCCGGGTGTGTCCGTGCGCGTAATTAGTCATATCTAAGAAACTCGTCCACTGCAGATTTTAATGATTCCGGGCTTCAAATTTTTATTTTCGCGGAAAAAAATCAATTTTTATTCCTCAATAAGGTTGTCATCGCGCTCAAAATATGGTTTTTTGATATTTTTTAGCTAAATAATTCTAATTTTATTTACTTTATAGAGCATAAAAATAGCACTGTTTTAAAGTTTCAATCATCGTGATACGTTATGCCGTCCCTTTTTTATCAACAAAATGCTAAAAACGTTGATTAAAATTATAGTCATATCTTCGGATCTCGCCAACAGATTTCAATGATCCAGGCTTAAAATCTTTATTTTTCTATGCTTAAGTATAGCAGCTCAGAAATAAAAATGTAGCTTTGTTTTTCGATCTTTTGCTATTTTCGAGGAAAAAAGCACAAGAAATAGCTTCATTCTTATTTCAAATCGTCCCAACAGGTAATTTCGTTCTTTTTTTTTGTAAATGAAATACCACGATTTTGCGGAAAAATTAGTCGTCTCTCCCGTTGAACGGCTCAAAATGGTCGTTTCATTATTCTTGCATACAACGGCCAAAAAAGGAACATGCGGTTTTTTACCTCATTAAGGTTTTTAAATAGAACCATTTTTTTTTACAAAACGATTATCTGCTTTGTTTCCGCTTTATACTTGCGAAAACGTCAAAATTTCGTAATGTTCGGTAGACAGTCACTGATTCCCAGTCTCCGATCTCATGTTTAACCAAAAAAGTCATGGCGCAGCTGCATCAGTGCCCGAATCAGGTGCACCGTTATATATTTGTTGATTTTTTAAAAAAAAAAAAAACCTCTTCTCGCCAAGTATCTTTCTTTTACCGAGCGACAAATGTTTTCCGGAATAAAAATCAAGATTTCATGCTGAAAGAGTCGGAGAATCATCACCAAAACGTCGAATATTTTTTCAGGTCACGGGACAGAAAAAACTACAGAGCCTGATAAAGTTTTCCGTTAACTTATCGGCAAGTTAATCGACAAAGTACATCGTACGTGCACAGGCGCTCACCAGACTCGACGAGCTTCCTCGTGATCGTGCTCACCGCGTCCTGGCAAGTTCCCACCCCTGGTGAACAATGCAACGGTGTATCGCCGAGCGCGTTCCTGGCGTTGACGTCCGCCCCGGCCTCGAGCAGAGAATCGAGCGCTCGTTCGTCTCCATCGCGGGCGGCTCGGTGCAACTCCGCGTCGACGTCGACGCCCCGCTCGCGCAACAGCCGGTAGAGCCGGCACTCCTCGTTGTCCCGGTGGCGGTGCTCGTCGCCCGATTTTGCGCAGCACAGCAAAGCTTTCAACGAAAACTGGCCGTACCCGTCCAGCTCGACCGCGCGATCCAGTGTGTACTCCATGTAGCGCTTGTCTTCCCGTTTTAATGGTCGATCGCACAAATCTACGAGCGTCTCGTATATGTCTACGCACTTTGCACTGGAATACAAGACGAATTATTGACGAGCAATGACGATGATAGCGCGAGTGGTAAAAGCAGACGAAAGGCGCATCCTACCCAGACGCTACGAATTTCTCTACCAAAGCCCATCGCCGATTTTTAATGGCAACGGTCAAGGGCGTCCGACCATCAATGCCGCTGGGATCAGCCCCGTGATCCAATAAGAGCGCCACGATGTCATAAAAGTTGTTACAAGTCGCTGAGCTAAAAAAATCTGTGACGTTAGGGTCGGCCTTGTTCTCCAAGTAAAGCTTCACTTCGTCGACCTGGAAGATTTTTTTCCGCGTGAAAAACCTTACTTACCAGCCCCGCGTGGACTGCCCAGTGCAGTACTGTCACTCGTCCTGCTCTTCGCGCATTCAAATTTGCCCCAATGGTCGATAAGCAGTCGTAAGATTTGTTGTCTGTTATCCGACGAACACTCATGGTAATACTTGTAATTGCAGACCATACGCAGGGGTGTCTCGGATTCGTGATCCAAATCATTGACACAAGTCGGATCTCTGTGGATCGACGAAGAAAACATTTTTGAGGATACATTCATCGATACGCCCGATATTTGTGGAACAAAAACTCATACTTTTGTAGAATTTTCCGGATTTCCGCAACACTTTGACGGCCAATTGCTCCGAAAATGGGTCCTACGATCCGAGCATTGTTCCGATTTTCCATTATTGTTCGATCGTCGTCTTTATGCCTACGGTGGAGATAAACAATTATGATTTATGAATTATAGTCTTATTTGTAAGGCAGAGATTTTTTTTTTTTTTTTTTTTTGTTTGTTGGAGGGTCATTTTGCGAAAAACGAATCACACGATGAAAGCTGTATAAATCTTTCGAAATGTTCGCCTCTTAGTTACCCAAAATCAAATACACTGGGAAATAAGGCTTGGCCTGAACATCGTGGATCTTTTTTCATGACGGATATCCATCGATACGTTGCTCAATAACTGCATGAAAATTTTCGATATTGAAGGGAAATTAAAATAATAATTTTTTTATTATTTATTATTACGCAGAGTTTTGTGGGGAAGTAAGAATAATGCAAGAGTATATTGTATTGTCGACATATCGTCGTGCAAGACAGGTATTATAAATGACTGGTGAAAACTTGGTGGTGCCTTTTCTTACCGCTTGACCGAAATGGGACCTTTTTCCTCCCAAGCAACGATACCAAACAGTTTAATACCTTACAATGCAAAATAATTACATTATTACATCGTAAAAATATTGAATGACCGGGATTATTCCATGGCCTGCAGGAACCATTTATGGGCCATTTATTTTTATGTGTCATGGATACGGAGCGGGGAAATTTCAGCTTCATACATCTTTTCACGAACTGGGTGTGATAATACTTCAAAAACTCATCAAAGACTTAAGCTTTAAATATAGAACAGTTGGAACTGAATCATATGACTTTACAATTGTTTCCCGGCATATTTGCGGTAATTTTTAATGTCAGATTCGTCATCAGCACACCGATTTTCATGCAGAGTGGAGGTAAGTGCTTTCCGGAAATTCAGCCGTCCAAAGCAGCTGGGAACATATTGCAATATCCCATTTAAATGAAATTTTTTTTCAACAATAAAAAAACAGTAATGGTACTTTTTTTTGCAATCATGAAGTCCCATATGGGAATTTCTTAACAGTATTTGGTTTTGCTTGCTTGCAGAGGAGGGTGTGTGGCGGTAAAAAAAAAAAAAAAATTTGGAAATACGTTAGAAATGTCTTATTAGTGTCTAGAGTGAAAAAATACCATTTTTAGCAAAGGTGTGTCTGTATGTGTCTGTTAGGGATGTGAAGGGGGGGGGGGGTAATCAGTCATGTCTCAGGAACCCAACAGTAGATTTCAATAATTCTGGGCTTAAAATTTGTGTTTTCTTATCTTTCTGGCGGCTCGGGAAAAAAGTTCAAGTATTATACCTTATTAAAGTTTTTATAACGATTTTTATGGTCAAAAAACAGATTTTTTACTTCTTTCATGGAAAATCACTCATATCTTTGAAATCCTTGGAATGATGTAGGTGATTCAACGGTTAAAATATTTATTTTTATATCCTTGCATTAATTAAAAAAAAATTCAGTTTCATACCTTATTAAGGTTGTTATAACGATTTTCCATGTCCAAAAAGCGGTTTTTGCTACTTTTGGGAAACAAATAGTAGTTTTCGTCACAAATGTGTATCTCTCCCGGACGGTCCCTGGGCCCGAGGGCGCTTGCGAAGCAACGTCCGAGGGACTGTTGGGACCCCCTAGTCGGATGCACATGAGTGGCGAACGCTGTTTTTCCTACCGAGGGTGTACCAGGATTGCAAAAGTGCCTGAGGTAGGAAAAAATTAAAAATCGATTGCCTTAATAGTTTTATCTCGTAGAGCATTAAAACAGCTTTATTTTGAATTAAAAAAAAATTTGTTTACGTTATGTAATTTTTTCTTATTAAAGAAAATCTACAATTTTTTTTCTTGAATCAGTCATATCCCAGAAACACTCCAAATGATTTTAATGATCTAGGTCTTAAAATGTTTCTTTTTATATCCTTATATTGGTTCACAAAAAGATTTGACGTTTTATACCCATCAAGGTTGTTATGACGATTTTTATAATGTTAAAAAAACGGTTTTTGCTGTTTTTGGAGTAAAAAAATATTGATTTCATCAATAGTTACATTTTATAGATAATTCAATAACTTTGTATAATTTAATAATATTTTAACCACAAGATAGTTGTATCACGTATATCGATTTCAGTAATAAGTTACAGTTATTTGTTCAATTGTTTTCAATTCAAAAAAATGTTGACAATATTTTTTTTTTTTCAATTGTTGCAGAAGAGGAAGCTTTGCGGTTTTACATCTGCTTACTATATATATGCCATCGCACTCGAATATCAAGTTAAATAAAATTATTCGATTTGCTTGTTTGCTTCCCTATATACAAAACGGTTCAGTTCTGATGCCCAAGAGTTGGCCCCTTGACCCGTATACTAAATCATTTGTTGAGCGCAATTCAAAAGTGTCAAAAGTTGGCTTTATTGTTTCAAACTGCCAGGAAATATGCTAGACACCTCAAACTTTCAGATGATAAATAGTTAGAAAGTAAAAAAGTCAACGTGGCCTCGGCGCCAAGAGCCGCTAAAGAAATTTTTCTCGTTTCGCTAACGATATTGTGGCCCATCTGTTTTTCACGCTTTGCGGCCACGCAAAATTTTTGTGCGACTTTATCTCAAAAATATATTCAGGACTGAAACAGTTTACAACCTTTAAAAAAAATTTTGCCTCAAAAAAATTCAATTACTTGTTTTTGAAAATGAGTTTTGCAGTGAATATCGCTGTTTTTGTGAAATGATCCATGTTTAATACATACATATTCAGGGATGCAACCCATTATTATTGTTACCCTATTTGGGCGCGTTTGTTCGTTAAGGGTAATTAAAAATGATTTGTGTTTATAACTGTGCGGTTTAGGTTTTTTGTTTGCGTAAAGTTTTACGCATGTATGTGCATCAGAATACTTTGCCACTGCAATCGTTAACTTCTTTCAAAATTCACTACACTCAACGAACGAACGATCCAAGTATAAAGGGCCTCAATACAGAGGTACATGTATATTACAATAGCGAAGGTATACAAAATACCTACTCAACATAAAATATTTAAATAATATTCTCATGTTTTAATTCTGGTCAAAGAAGGAAATATGTAGTCGGATTACGATATAGTAAAAAGTATACGAGTGAAATCTGCGTACTTACCAGGTTCCAGAAAGAGGAAAAAATGTGAAAATCCGGGTATGCCAAATCTGTAGAAAACGAGGTAGAAAACTCAACGAATCACAAACAAAAACCCACGTTCAAGTTAACTAAAAACATATGCAGACAACGACGAAACAAGAGCGATGTTGGTGTTGAGTCGTTCAAAAAAGTCAAGCTATTATATTATAGAACTAATAGGTAAGTACAATATATATTTAAGATGATGCTGCAAGCGAATTTTAGACAAGATGGTTGCTGTTAAATGCTCTACGATCCAATGTATCAGAGAATAATATGTATAAGAAGTTCGCCCGTGAGAATGATTCATCCGAGTATTCGAATTACTGGAAAATGCGCTCCGAGATCCGAAGGGTTCGCTGGGGATTTTTCTTTTCATGCCGTCACACAAAGTTTTAAAACTGTGACCTGCAGACGGGCTGCACCGCTGCAGTGCTCCAGCTCCACCAACGGCGCCGTATAGTCCGTACATGCTCGCAAATCACTGTAGTTAACATGGTCCAGTACAAATTTAATATACATTTCGAACAACCTGGGTTCATCAGTCATCATTTCATTTCAGCGATACTCGAATGGTTCTAGGGAAAGTACTTGATCTGGGATATAAATAAATAGAATATAATTTCGTCGTCGTCACACAATTTTTTGAAACTCGCGCTCAAATCATTTTAATTTATCTTGCAGGGGATGGAAAATAATTTTGCACCTGTCAAAACAATAATTATTACCAGCTGATAAGCTAAAATGTTGAATCATCTCTGCTGTCAATGTGCACCTCCTCCTTCTCCTCCCCTAAATTACTTGAGAAATGGTGAAAAAAATTAATGGATACTTACAGGTAGAAGAAATCAAAATATTCAGTATTTACACGTTTTTGCGTGATCAATGCCACTTTTATTCGTTTTGTTGTAAATTAAATATTATCAATTACAAAGGCTCTTTGTACATAACGCCGCAATAATGTTATATATAATATATAATATTCTATCAAATAAACCGGCTATAATTTTTTAAAAAAAGAAAAAAAAAAAAGAAAAAAAAAAAAAAAAAAAAAAAAAAAAAAAAAAAAAAAAAAAAAAAAACAAAAAAAAAAACTACTGCCAGCTACGGGGGAAAAGTTTGTGAAACACAAATTTACAAAAAGAAAACAGTTTCAAGTAAAAATTCACTGGATAAAGTAGTACAAAAAACGTAAAGATCACGCGCACACGAGTCTCGATCTCTTCACGCATTTTAAAAAGTTCATCTACAAAAACTTGGATAATTTAATTATATTATTGTGAGACAAGAAAGCTCGTGTGACGCGCTCGCTGCGACTATTATAAATTATTACAATTGCATTAACGCATTTGGGCTAAATTAATTCGCACACTTTCGCAAAGCGGAAGGAGAACGCCCCATTTTACAATTTCTCTTTAATATCTTATCGCTACACTTTCGATTACACGCGACACTTTTTTGTCCCAGCTTTTTTTTTGTTCAATATTCTTGTTCAATCACACACATCTAACGTAACGCGCAATGTAAAAAATATTCGTATTCGAAAAGGGACTATTAAATTTATCTTCCGTATCTTTTGTTTTTGCACTAACAATCACAAGATTGGTTGACTCGCTAATGTGACTTGGTTTTTTTTGTAAACCGATCATTACAGTCCATTTACATTTAATTAATTCATTAAATACATTTGTAATCAGTCGTGGGGTGTCCCTCCTCTTATATAACGACTAAAAAAAGGGTATGTGGGTATAATATATGTATAATTTTCGTCTCGATCACGATGGTGATAGACAAATAGAGTAATACAGCTACGTCGCTTGGCACGAGACAATATTACTATCTATACTGTCATTTATCTTCAATTGGCGCTCGACGATGACGACGACGACGACGACGATGACGACGACGATGACGACGAAGAGGGAGACGGAGGAGGGGACGACGATGAGGAGGACGACGAATTGGCGGAAGGTCAGAAATTGAGCGAGCGCGGCCTCAGAGGATTGAAACCATGCATCGTCAGAAACTGACGAGCCGCCCGCGTCATCTCTACCTGGTCGCGTGTCCTGCCGCACGCCACCGCCGTCCACTGAACTTCCAATTGCACCTGAAATAATTATAAGAAATAACATTAGCTTCTTATTACCGTAGCTTCTTATGGACGCATGTGCACATTTTATTGTTATGTTTATGTTTCAGAGATTTAATAATCAAGGTAATAGATGTAAATATCGCTCAATTTCATGTTTTGATGGTTCCAACGTTGTACATATGGTTTTTTTGAATCATACAAACCTTGCTAAAGTAGTTTTATAATTTTATGGCTCAGCATCAGCAAATTTATTTTGGGACAGGGAATGAAATAACGCTGACATGACATGATAAGCAAAAAAACAGTAGCCACGCAAAACATCAGCTTCAGGTCAGGAATGTTAACCATTTTCAGCAATTCCAGCAAGGCAAATTTCGCAAACCAGTTGTGCGCAATGTAATTACAGTGTTGTAAAACAGTAAAAAAAAAAAAGCGGAAAAAGCAAGAGAGCACGATTTGTCGATGTTGACGATGTTCTTTCCAAACAGATGTTTTTTCGTGATGGTAAAGCTGTTGTGTGTGAGGTGCGTGTGCGTGCAGATCAAAAAGATGTTAAAGCTAGACGCTGCAGACACTCACCTTCAAACGTTTGGACGACAGCACCAGACTATTATTGTTAGTCGCGTTAGTGTAGTCGCTGGGGCAGTCGAACGTGTCGAACGATATAGCTCTCTTGGCGTTGGATTTCCGCTGTACTATGGGCGCAAAGTCGTGGGAGGTCTGGAAAGGAATAGACACACTAGCTACAGCCGGCAGTTCGTTTTTTGAGTGAATTTTTTTTTTTGTAAAGATTATTAAAAAAAAAGAATAATTTTTGCGTTTGTTGAAAATAGAAATTTTACTTATTATTTAACGGCGAGAGCGAAAGTAGAAATATATTACGAAAACGTAACTTGATTGTTTTCATTTTTTTTTTCTTCAACTATCGATTGGAGTTACGATTATATTTAAATAAAAAAAAATATACAAAAATCTTAAAAAAAATAGAAAAGTCTTGGTGCAGAGTAGAAAACGATAGATAAATCTAAAGAAACCCGGCGCGCTTATAAGATTACGTAACTTTTTCTTTCTCCTTCTCTTTTTCCCATTCGTATGTAGTATAGTTTTTTTTTATTCATGTATCGAAAACACTCGGACTCTCGCGGCGAATCATATTTTATATGATACTTCATGCGACTTAGTTTTTTCCCTCATTTTTCGCATTGCGACGCGTCGGGGGACTAATAATTTGTATCAACTTGTTACATCGTGTGACTAGGCCTTTGTGTAGTATATTTGGTACACTTTTTCTTTATTTGTTTCTACAATACGCGCGCGCCTCTTTTAGCATTCACGAGAGTCGTTGCTCGATACGACGACGATTAATCTTTGGATTGTTTGTTGTTTCGTTTTTAGGGAACAACTTTTTGGGCGTTTTTTCCTCATTGGGCGAAGGAGAGGTGACTACTGGTAGAGGGGAAATCGAGAAGGGAGTCGTTGGGAAAAAGGTACTTTGGTACGCTAGGCCAGGCCTGTTCTTTTCTTTGTTTTTCACCTTTTTTTTTGTTTTTTTCACAATTATTGTGTTAGTGTGCAGACATGCTTAATTTTTTGTTGGTTTTTAATGAAGCTCAACTTAAAAACACAAATATCCAAAATAATAAAATTACATTAAATAATATATACAATACAAATAACTCATACACGACAAAAAATATATAACTTCACATATACATGAAAGGATTGAATGCTCGATGGACTTTCATACTCAATTGGGCTCTGGGAGCATACACAATTATGAGGGAGGTCACTTTTATCATTCTTCCTTTTTCTTTTATATAAGATTATTTTTTGGTAATTATATAATTGTCAAAAGAAAACAAAAGTTTAACAACAAAGCTGCTTGATTTCAGCGTTCTTTGTCGAACGACAAATAACAAACTGGCAGCAAAAATTATTATTCTTTAAAAAATCATTAGAATATAAAGGGCGACAAGGAAAGCCAATTTTGGCCAAACACGCTAAATTTAAAACTTAAATACGATATAGAATAAATTAAGTACTTAATAAGACGGTGTCTCGGACCCGGCTACTAAATTTTAAGCGTCATAGTCCTTTGAATTTATAATAATCTCGATAAGATTTTTGAATAGGAATACAATAAAAAATAGGCAACCAATATCTAACCGTTTTTCCCAGTTAAATAAATTTCCAACAACTTTGTCAATCAATATTTGTTTCATTTGTTAATAATTTGGTGATGGATAAAAAGCGTTAGTGGAATAATCAAGGCATTAGTACGCTTGTATGCATGATAAAGGTATCAATTTTTTCGTAGTTTTTCTTTCGAAGCTAAGTCTGCTATTTATGGTACATTGAGGTACAAAAAACGGAATGTTTGAAGTCTGCAGGACAGAGGGAAATTTTTTTTCCTTTTGAATGCTGGAGTTGCAAACAAAGGTTTCATCTCTCTTTTTTTTTTCGCACAACGCGTACACAAGGCACACTACGTGGAAGCCCGGACTAGGCATACTTTTATGGGCGAACGACTAATACGAACAAACAACATCAATAAAAAATAAGAAAAAAAAAATAAAAAAAAATAATAATAATTTAAAATAAAAACGAATAAAACATATATTATACGATTTGAATTAGATACACAATAAACATCGATGACAGATGAATAGATTAGTGCAAAAAGAGGTGAATGAAAGATTAGAGATAGCACATTAAAGAAAAGAGGAAACATTAAAAAAAAAAAAAAAAGTGCGTGTGAGAGAAAGAAAAAAGAAGGCCGGCTAGCATGTCTAGAGGCGATTGGTGCGGGAGTAGTACCAGGATAGGGCTGGTTGTTGGTGTTCTTGTGGCTGATTCTGAGAATCAGTATGACTTTCAACGCGCGGCTCTACCTTTATGGGACTGGGCCCGGTCGTTAAGAAACTGTCGTCCAAGGCCATAGACGCTGGCGAAAACAGCACCGACGTGTCCACACTTTTGCTCTGCAACAGAAGATAAACAAACCTTCGTTACGATAATCCTTCGTCCCGTGGATCAGTGTTTGCCGTTATCTTTCTCTACATTTGCTGGCCAAACTCGATCGGCAACTCAATTTCGCCTTTTCAAGAACGATCGAAAAGTTTGGAGCGCAAACAAACGAATGAAGATGCTGCACGAACCGGCGTTTCGACGGCGAAGCTGCTCATCTCGGAGCTCTCGTGGGACGACCAGGCCTGGCAGAGGGCCTTGCGCGCCCTTTTGCCGCCGGGCGCGCTGTTCTCCTTCCCCCGTCGGCGGCCCGTCCCGTAACCCGAGTCCTGGAGCAGGCTCGACGTCGAGGCCGTCGTGGCCGTCGCGTTCGCCGTGCTGCTGCTGCTCGTGCCCGCCAAGCTCTCCCTGTCCGTCTCCTGCTTGATGATCTCCGTGAGGGCGTCCAGTCGGCTCGGCGTCGCGGGCAACTGCTGCGTCGCTCCGCTTCGTCGCTCCAGTTCCGCCAGGGCGTTTTTGAACGGCGTGGGCGTGCGCGGCGTCGTGCCGTCTGAAAATTCATCGTGTGCTATTTCGGAGGTGTATACAAGGGGATGGAAATAGAAGCTCGCGCGGTTGAGCGATTCTGCGGAAAAGTTTTTCGTGCGACCGTGGTTTTTTGCGTGAATCGATTTTCAGAGTTGGTATGGAATATCCCTTGGCGTGCACAACGTTTTGAAAACGATTTGGCAAAAGTAAAACGTTTTATCGTAAACGCTAAAAGTGTCAGCTATTTTGTCATCATCAATGATCACTTCAGGATGCCTTGAACATTATAATTTGCGTGTGAACCGGCCGTATGGGACCGTCCTTAAATTACGTGAGGGCTTTTTTCAAGATTTTCGACTCCACCTACCCCTAACCCCTATGTTAGGAAGCATAAGATTTTCTTAAACCCCCTCCCCCCACCCCTACATTTTCTTTCGTAATTAAATATAATGTATACAAAATATCATAAATACTTCAAAATACAATTTTGAGATTTATTCATTGATAATGTACATGGAGAACTATTTTTTTAACCCAGTTTGAGAATTTTGATGTTTTCGTTGGAAGTCGGAAAAGAGTAGACCAGTGATTTTCGATCTATGCCGTTGAAAAGCCACCGTGGATCGTTTTTTTTTTATAATTACGTAAATGACTCTTCATCTCCTATCCTCCCCTATGTAAGAATGCACAGAGGGAATTTCGAAACTCCCTTCCCCCCTAGGAACCCTTAGGTATGAAGCCCCTTTGGATGCTACAATCCGAACCTAATGTGTACACTAGTTGCGCAAGGGTTCCTGAAGCGATTACCAATAACATCAAGCCACGCGAACGAAAGCAAGATAAATACCTCGTCTGAGATTGGACGGCTGGGGCGTCGTGAGGGTGCCAGGACTGCCCTTCGGTGTGCTGGCCCTCGGCCAGGACGACGTGTCCGGACTGAGGCTGTTGAGAAACTGCGACGGACTGAAGGGCAGCTGCTTAATCGGGGTCGAGGGCGCCGAGAGCCCGATGTGCGACGAGCCTGACTGGTGAAACGCGTGCAGCAGATAATCAGACTGGTTGCCGCTGTCCGGCGTGTCAGTGCGCTGCTGCTGGTGGTGCTGGTTCTCGAGCTGCTGGTGCAACTGGTTTCTTCGTCTGCGCAATATGGGGGGCGGACTGGATTTTTCGCGTTCTTGCAGGTCGGCGTCCTCCTCGAGGTCCGGCATCGGAAGCAGCTGGATCTCGGCCGAGCGCGACGACTGCGGGTCGTTCGCCATCTCCAGTCCGAAAAACCTGAAGTTGTCGCGGTAAACGAGATTAAAATAACGCGCACGGATCAAAATGCTAGGGTGTTTCTGTAAAAAAATCTATTAAGACTGTCAGGTGATTGTTTTTTTTCTCATATAAACAAAAACTGGCCGAGATAGAGCACGTCAAAGTTCGGTAGTAGGCAACGTGTGACGTCACAAAAGCCATAACCCCTCATATTATTGTTGTTCCTTGCGAAAAAAAACAACATTAGGTTCAGCTTCCTTCGAAATAGAATACCATTCAGAATACAATTATTTCGAGAATTTTCAGGCACCATGCGATAAAAAGGACAATATTCAAATTCATGCACACGTATTTGGATTTTTGTTGAAGCTCATGAAATCGTAATAAGTCCATTCGTCTTTTTTCTTCAAAATCGTAATTTTTTTCTAGCGAAGTGCTTGTTTTTCGATACAATCTAAGTGGTACTCATTATACAGGGTGACGATATGATCACGCGAAACTTTGACGCGCTCGAATCATCGTTGGTATTTTTTTCCATTGACGTGTAAAAACTATACCACGACGGTTCTAATGAACCAAACAATCGTTTTTTTTTTTTTGAAAACACCAAATTGTATGAATATAATTATTCCGTCCGATCAACAATCACACGCACTTGGAGAACGGCGAGACTTGGTCGACGCGCCGCCTGGGCGACGACTCGAGGTGGCCTTCGACGACCTGGCGCTCGTCCAGCCGCATCGACTCCCCGTAGTGCCGACGATCGTGTGTCTGTTGTTGTTGCTGTTGTTGTTGTTGTTGTTGCTGCTGCTGCTGCTGCTGTTGATGCTCCTGCTCCCAGGCGCGGGCCCAGTCGAGCGCTTCGAAATCGCTACTCTGGTGGCCCAGGTTGACCGCTACCGCGACCGATATATTATTGCTGCTGTCGCTATTGCCGTTCATTGTCGTCGAGGTGACTTGATGGTGCTGCTGCTGCTGCTGCTGCTGCTGCTGCTGTTGTTGCTGCTGGTGGTGGTGTTGGTGGTGCTGCACCTGCTGCTGATGCTGCTTGCGCGATCGGTCGTCCGTCCTCGATGACGCCTGCTCGCCGGTTTTTCTCCTGCCTCGACCTGAAATACATCATCAAATGCAATGATGACAGGGGAAAAGAATGGTGCATTTGGGAACGAGGAAAGGCGGGTACCAAACATGCGAACATGGATATGAAAACAATATCGAACGGTAGTGTGCATGTTGAGAGACAATGGCCCTAAGAAGCTCGTACAAATATACATAATCGCATGGAGAGAAACGTACAAAGAGGCAAAGATAGGGATGTATACACTGAAAAAATCAGTGGACCATGACTGCACCAAATGACTTTACAATTGAAAGCTGGCAACCTTGCAGTTGCGATTGGCAAAAGAAAACGAGTGAACCAAATCTCAACATAAAAACACTCTCGTCGCTGCAGCAACAACAACAGTCAACAGGAGTTTTGTATTGGTAGTCGTGGAAAAAAAAAAAAAGGAACGCACCCCGCGCCGTCGCGGCCCTGCCCTCCTCCGCCTCGTACTTCCGCCTCATCGTGCTGTTCCAGTGGTTCTTGATGGCGTTGTCGGTCCTGCCCGGCAGCAGTTTGGCTATCTTGGCCCACTGGTTGCCGACCCGCCGGTGCGCCTCGACGATAATCATGTCCTCGGCCTCCGTCCACGCTGTCTTCTTGATCCCCGGGTTCAGGTGGTTGTGCCAGCGCTCGCGGCACTGCTTCCCTATCCGGCCCTTCAGGTGTCGCGCTATCAGCGTCCACTTCTTCGGGCCGTACCGCTGCACCAGCTCCACGACCTTTTCGTCCTCCTGCGAACGCGAGACGTTTTTTTTTTATTTTTGTTTTTCTTGTTTTTCTCGTCAGTGGGTACTTTTAATTGTCTTCGAGTCGCGCTACGAGCGCGAGAAGGTGCCATCTCGATTTTTCATCTCGAAATGATCCTGTTTTGGTCGGCAAATTTGTGATTCGAGTGAAAATTTAAATCAACAGCTGCACCTATTCAAAAAATGTTGTCGCGCTTCAAGTCCATTCCGATCGAATCGAGCCCTATAGCACCTTCTTCGACACGCCAAGTCAAAAAGTCGTGAGCAAAGAGCGCTCGGTACGCGATGAAACTTATACTTTATTTTTTGAGCTATGCACTTTGTTTGCCGTCGTTTCCGTTGAAAACAGTTTCACCATCGTCAAAAACCGCGAAACCTCAAAAAATCCAAAATAAAATCTTTCCACCGTTCCCCTGGCAGTTGTTGCACACTCGCACGAACTTTGAAACAATCAGTGTGAAATCCTGGCATTGTTTACGTCATCACAGTCCGCCACAGACCTTTCACTCTATCATTCAAACCGACGACTTTCCGCCGGACCACCGATCGGGGACAAAAACTTTTCTCCGAGAAAAATAAGACAAGAGGGTCGGGGCGAAGAAGAAGAGGACGCGCATGCGGCCCGCATACCTGGGCCCGGCATACTTTCGAGCGCCTCTCGCGAAACGGATCGAGAGAAACCCCCCCCCTGCACGTAACAGTGGTCGAAGCTCTTCCGAGAATCGAGGGGCTGCACGCATTACGCGGGCCTTGCGAAAGATCGAGGCGTTTTGTT